>CAOKZL010003272.1:0-112035 GCA_948472985.1 Iguana delicatissima | reverse complement strand
TGGCTTGTTACTATAAAACTGTTCAAGGGAACCAGGTGCTCAAATTATGTCTGAAGCTGAATTGGCTTCAGTGCCTTGTTCCCTTGTCTTCAAGACCTGCAGTGCCAGCTCTTTTACCTAGGTTAGTCTCACTTTTCCATTGATACATCATAAGCTGTGACTTTATGCCAGTGTTAGAGGGAGAGTCTTCCCACATTACTGATAGAATCACTGGTGCAGTGGTTAAGGTCCAGGATACCAGAGTTCAACATTTACCAAGAGCTGATTTAGTTTTTCTGCTTGGTTTTAAGGACAACATCTCTTTTACTCTGCAGAAACAGTCACTGATATATTTCACCATATGTGGATTGTACCATGTGGCGTTAACGAAACACTGAGTGCCAAAGGTGTGTACTTTATATTGTGTTCTGCATCTGCAAAACCACTGTGTGTGCTCAAATTAGTAAGGAAAAGGTAGTTGTAAGCATAATAGTAATTACTACACAGTGACAAGTTACCTCTTTCTTAAGGTGGATGAGAATTAGTAATGGGATGAAAGCATGCTTAGATGCTGTTTCCACATTTGGCAATGAAGGAAAAGTAAAGGCACATTGTGGGAGATAATCACGTTTATTGCATGTTCTTTCTGCTTCTGCCTACTGCTCTTCTGTTTCATCTTGGGGAAGAATATTAGGACACGTGCTTTGCAAGCAAAGGTTTCAGGTTAAAAGGAACAGCTAGTCAGTGATCAGAAAGACCTCTGCTTGAGGGACATGCTGCTCATCAGATTATGTGACATTGGCCTTGATGTGCAAATGGTAGATAAGATACTGTTCCTACGTTGCCTTTACCTTTTGTTGCTATGGCCTGCTAAACTTTAGGTCAAGAGCTCCATGGAACACAAACCAGCCACCACCACCTCCTTTTGGCTTATGGTCCTGTAACCTTCCAAAATTTAGATTAAAACACTCCATGGAGCCCAGACCTTCTGCCGTTGCCACTGCCACTGCCTCTTCCTCCTCTTCCTTCTCCATTTCTGCTTATGATCTTGCCAATTGCTAATACTGCATAAATAGCCTCTGAACTTACCTTTACAGTTTCATTTTCTTCTCAAATTGGTATGTCATCTAAAGATTTTGAACATATATACCTTTACTGCAATACTTCTCCTCCATTTGTTTGTCATTCTAGAATTTAATGCATGCCTATTGGAGTGAATACATGAATGTCATAACACATTTTCCCAAACCAGTCACCCCCGCCCCACAAATAATTTCTTATCACCTGTAGCCATTAGCTATGTCTGATGAGATCTGTAATTAAAAATATTTGGGAGGACACCAGCTGAGAAAGATTGCTGTAAGATGTTGTATCAATGCTTGGAAGTTTCCCATCATGTGTTCATGTGTGAATTTAAAAAAAGTATATTCCTAGTCAGATTATTGAGTGTACGTACATAAAAATGTGTTTTCACTGAATGTTTATTTTCCCAACATTTTCCATGTTTTTGTTTGTTTTTAACTGTTGTCTTCTTCCTTCTTCCATGTATCTGTCAATACCGTGTATAGTCCTAATCCTGTATAATCTAATGTAGTGTAGCAGTTCTGCCTGTAGAACAGTGGTTCTCAACCTATGGGTCCCCAGATGTTTTTGGACTTCAGCTCCCAGAAGCCCTGAGCATTGACCATAGTGGCTGGGGCTTCTGGGAGCTGAAGTCCACAAACATCTGGGGACCCACAGGTTGAGAACCACTGCTGTAGAACTACATGGCAGCTGGCCGTTCCCCATAGCCAGACCAACCACAGAATCATTGCGAACCTCCCAAGGCCATTCCATGCCTGGTAAGAGCAGTGGCAGATTGGAAAAGCATCTGACTATGTCCCAGTTGATTGACATTGATGTTAAATGATTACGTCCTCCGCTGAGGTCCACTGGAGTTTTCTGGAGGTCTCAGCAGATGATCTAATACAATGTCTGGCTATGAGGATATATCTAGACACTTCTCCAGTCCCTCATTTCTTTCCACCTGGCACAGAATGCCTGTGGGAGTGGGCTGCAGTGACTCTAGGGTAGGTTGGGAAGTGGCTTTCATTGATGTGGAGGGATGAAGAGAATACCAACTTCTACATCAGCCAAAAAGAGACATACTTAGGTGTAAGTTTGACTTACACCTTCATATGCTTCTTACAGGATATCAGCCTGTGTGTGTCAGTAACACACATAGTAACTGACTACTGTGGTGCAGAAAAGGAGCACACATTTGCTCACTTTAAACATATTATAGGAATGCTTAATAGTAGCTTGGAAAGAAGGTCCTGGACCTGTTCATCAGAAATTTGTCAAGGTTTGTCCCCCGAAGAGGCTACAGTTCTGTCAGATTAATACACTTATATGACGAAAAGTGATGGCCATTTTTGGTTTCAATGAACAGCACAGAAATAAATTAGAGCTGAATGCAAATTGACAAATCAGGCCCTAGACCGAATGAGAGTGGAAGCAGAATTTGCACAGCGCTAATTTTAATATACATACCAGGCAGTAAGTCCCATTACATTCAATCAAACTTATTACTGGGTAAAAATGCATTGAATAGCTTATGTTTATTCATGCCATATTATATTAATCTCAATTAAGAACTAACCATCAAGCCCCTCCATCTCTCCAATCTAGAAATGGCAATATTAGAAGATCCTAACTCATTCTTTGTAATTTTCCAGTTGAGTATAAGAAGGATTTATGTTTTTTTTAAAAAAAAAATTCACATGATGATGACAGTACTAATCCAGAGTCCATTCACAGCATTCTGCCTAAAAGCTGCTTAAGTTAGTCTGTCAGGCACAGAAGAAAGCTGGTTCTTAAATCCAGCACAATCCAATTATCTGGCTAATAAGGAATGGCAAAAGAGAAGATGTGAATGACTTGTGGGGTAGGACTTGGACAATGATACAAGTTTCCATGGTGCAAGTGAGGGTAGGGGGAAAGATTTTTCAAAGATATACATCCCCACTTAATTCTTGTTTAAAGTCAATGGGTAAGGAGTGTCTGTTGGTGTCTCTGTTTAGGAGTAGCTTTCAAGTTTGAGAAGAATCTTCTGTCAATGCCAGAAAACCTCAAGGACTGGATTTTGCTAGCACTAGCAATTTTGTATGTAGCAAAAAGAAAACCAAAAAACACATATACCAAAGAAACAAACAAAAAATCCAAAAAGCAAACAACCAGTAGCCTTGTGGTATTATTAACTGCCATCAAGACAACTTTTGGTGACCCTATGAATGATAGATCTCCAAGGCACTCTGTTATTGACAGCCTTGCTCAGTTCTTGCAAAGTCAGAACTGTGGCTTCTTTTATTGAATCTGTCCATTTTAATGTGGTCCCCTTTGTTTACAAGTGCCATCTGTTTACAACTGCCAAGCATTGCCATCTATTTAATGGGTCATGTTTTCTCATGATATCTCCAAAGTGCAACAGCCTTGGTCATTTTCATTTCTAGTAAGAATTCAGGCTTGGTTTGCTCTTGGAGCTGTTTATTTGTCTTTTTGGCAGTTCAAAGTATCCACAGAACTCTCCTCCAGCATCACATTTCAAAAGAATTTATTTCCATCACTGTCCTCAGAGCATTATGCTGGGAGAAATACTTAGGTATTCTAGCAATGTGTGTGAGTGCATGAAAATGCTTCCCAAAAACTGGATTCAAATTTGGAAAAAATTTTTTTAGCAGAGAGCTTATCATTAAACATGAGGTGAGGGCTTCTCCTTTGTATATTAGGATAACATATCATAGTTGACCAATGTGATCAGTCATCTCTTTTCTCCCAAAGAATGACATCATGATGTCATGATATTCTTCAAAAAACTTTTTTGAGGCATTGAAGCCAGAACCTTGTCTGATCTCTCTGTAGAGGCAATAGATAGTACATTGAGGACAATTTTCTTGAATGGTTTCTGAAAAGAGTAAGCCCATCTCATATAGTGATGATGCTTAAAACATAATTTGCATTACCTGATTTGTTGTACAAATTTGGGCAAGACACACACACACACACACACAGAGTGGGGTTTCCTCCCAAAATTTTGCTCTGGTATCTCCCTTGTATGGTATGGTGGCAGTTTTTGTACTTGTCCTGTGGAGGAGGGCATCAACAAATTGCATAGGATACTTTCCAACATTGCACAGATGAAAACAGGGATGCATATGCCCGAGAGAGGTCAAGGTGTGGTCAAGATGGCAAAAGTCAGAAATGAGGAAGAACCCACAAACTAGGAAAGGCTGCAGCAGTTTATCTTTGCTTGAGACTACTGGGAAGGGCAAGATTCTGATCCTACCCTACTTTCCTCTCCTCCCTGCTGAGTTAATTGAATACTACTTGTGTGCTTTGAACTCAATTTGCAGCAATGCAAGGGCAAAGGAGGAAAGTGGGAAGCAGAGAGAGAGATACTGGGACATTTAAAAAGCAGCTCAAAAAGTGGGACAACAGAGGATTAACTGGGACTTTCCTTGCCAAATAATGACAGCTGAAGGTTAGGAAGTTGGCCTGGCCTGTCTTGCACAGTGTGAGCACAGGTGCTGGCATCCCCCATGTGATATAGGCAGGTAGCACAGACCTCTGTTAAGCTATTTTGCACAATGTACTTTTTATGGGAATCGGAGATGTTCTTCAAGTCCAGTTCAGTCAGCCAGACAACCAGAAAAACTGGTGTGAATTGGCCCTGAGGCATATTGTTCCAATTGGATAAATATTTGATCTACTACACTTTTCACCAAATTCCATGTTTTATTACTCTATTTTTATCCCCTCTTTCCTCCTTCTGAAATGTGAAATTTAAAACAAAAAGGCATCAGAACTGGCTGGGTAGGTATACATGAAAAGAGTTTCACAAAAAGACTTCATCTTCCCTCAGTTGTCAACCCCACCCCAATTCCCTCAATTCTCAGTTTTTCTTAAAATGATTTGAGCATCCCACATGCTTAATTGAATTAACAATAGAATGTGAACAGCCCCTTCCTTCCTGCCCTTCCACCAAGATAGCATGGTTTTGTTGAGGAAATTAAAGCTTTGCCTTTATTAGCTATTGAAAGAAATGTTTATTTTGATGGTAGGCTATATACTCTCTGATCTCCTTTTGGTTTTCTTTTCCAAATCACATAACTTCCTGCATGAAGTCATCCTTTCTCTCTCACTGTCCTTCCCTCCTCCCTTGCCCTCGCTTATGGCTGGCTTTTCCAGCAGTATTTCTCTTGGGGTCTCTCTCTCTGTGATGAATGAGTTTCATTCATCTTTCTCTCTGGGGTTTGTGAAAAGCTTTAGACTTCGCTTGCTCCCATTTTTTTAAGCCCAGTATTCATCTCCATGGTGACGAGAAAGAAGGGGGTGGCAGAGTGGGTGGCAATGGAGTCAGAGGTCAAGAGTGGCCACTTTCTGAATTAAAGCTTTGAATTCCATTAGAGGTGGCACAATGGAACTTGGAGTAACTCTCCAAGAAATTGGCTGTCAAAGGAATCAAAGCAAAGAAGGAGGGAGGAGACCGAGTAGGGAAGAGATCAGTGAGGGAGAACGTAAGCCCTTGCCGTTGCTGTCAGGATTACATTTGGTGACTTAATAGAGCAGTGATTCATTTGTGTAGCCATGCGCCATGATTCTGTGGATCCACTCTCAAGTCTGCTCGCGTGGGATGGAGAATTCCTCATCAACATCACTAATGAGTCTCACCTCTCTAAGTGGAGATCAGTAGAGAGACGAGGGCAACAGGTTGTGAGGCGTTTGCAAGAATTCATACCAACCACATTATTTATTCTGTCCATGTTTTGGAACCAAACTGAACATGAACAAGGGCCCAGCACAGATAGCATAACATTTTAAAAATAAAAGAAGTACACAGCTGGGTCTGTGTTCCTTAGAGATGGGGATACACTGTATATGAAATAACTCTGAATTTCACTGCAGTTGTGGCCATGCTTTGTGTAAGAAATAGCCGCCCATTGAAAAGGTTAGCAGTTGTTGCTTGTGAGAAGAGGAATGCATATGAGAAATATGGAAACGCAGAACAGATGCTGCAAAACACTGGTGTATCAGATTCTGTATCATAAACAGGGAAGGAATGCCCATTCATGTGAAGTGCAAGTAAAGAAAATAATGGATAGCTAATGTAGAGTCAGCATGGCTTAGTGGTCTGAGCATGATCCAGGAGACCAGTGTTTGATTCTCTGCTTGGCCATGGGAACCCACTGGGTGACCTTGGCCATGTCACACACTCTCAGCCCCAGAAAACTGTGATTGGTTTGCCTTAGGGTCACCATAAGTCGGAAGTGACTTGAATGCACACAATTGCAACAACAGCGTTGCCCTATGTTGATAGAGACAAATTAGTGTTGCATCAAGGTATATGTGGGATTCATCTGCAATTCAAGCAAGGAGTGGACATGTCTTGGCTAGTATACTGGTCCAATATTGTAACTTCTATCCGTCTTAGCTAGCATAGCTACTTATGAGAGGTCATGTGAGCCACATACCAGCAATCTCTGAAAGCCACAAATTGCCCAGCCTTGGATTAAAGGGAAGCAAACAAGCTGACTGGAGAATTTGGAAGTGTTTGTCCAGACCTATCTAATAAAAACCACAAGGCTTGGTGTCCCCCTTACTCCAGCTCCATAGCTATGTAGAGGGTGGTGTCAGCCTTAAGGAGGAAGCGGTGTCACAGGCTGGCCCACCCTGTGGAGTAGGCAGTGTCTTTTTTACAAGTGGAGGCTGCCTCTTGAATACACTTCCTAAGGAGATCTATCTGACATCTCATCTGTTGTCATTTTGATGATAGATAACCTCTTTTGAAAACTACCCAGATTTTTTTAAGCTGAGTTTTTGCTTCTCTTTTTCTGTTGCTTTTATTTTTCCTCTGTAGGGTGGTTGATTTAATCAACAACCCTACTGAAGAAAAATATTTAATTGTTTAATCAACAATTAAAACTGTTGGTGGTTTTATGTGTGCTTGGCAGCGTTGAGGAATTTATGGTTTGAAAGGTGAGGTGAATTAATTGTATAAACAATATTTTGATAAATTTTCGTTTGGAATATTTTCAGTTCAAAAACATCCTCTGCTATTGTTCCATGGGAAGCAAGAAGGACATGCTGTTTGAGGCCATTTCCATGCCACTCTGTCATAGTGCTATTATTCCACTTTCAACATCCTGTGGAATTTTGGGGTTTGTAGTTTACTGAGACCAAAGAGCTCTCTGGCTAAGAATTCTAAAGGCTTCTCCCTAAACTGCAAACCCCGGATTCTGTAGGATGTTGAAAGTGGAATAATAGTACTATAACAGTGTAGGGTGGAAGTTGAAAGAGTCCCTATGGACCCTCAGGTCCAACCCCTTCTTAATGCAGGATCTCCACCTAGAGCATCTCAAGCCTTTAGCTGTCCAGCCTCTTTTTGAAGACATCCAGAGAAAGAGTCCCCAAATAGTGAAGATGGACAAATACACCTCCTCTTCCTCCCCATAATCAGTGATCTTTATTCACGGCCCTGCTGTATGTCCCATTATCAAGGGAAGTTAGGCTGGTTAGTATATGAGACAGGAACTCCTCTGTAGCCATACAGTTTCTAGATTCTTTTAAATACTGTTTTCCTTCTTTTGTTACTCGGTAGAATTGTATTGTGTTATTTTATTGTTTTAAATTGTGTATTATTCTAAGGGTGAGCCAATATGGTGTAGTGGTTTGAGTGTTGAACTATGACCCTGAAGACCAGAGTTTGATTCTCCACTTGGCCATAGAAATCCACTGGGTGACCTTGGGAGTATCACACACTCTCAGCCTCCAGAGAACCCCGTGATAGGTTCACTTTAGGGTTGCCATAGGTTGGAGATGACTTGAAGGCACACAGCAACACAACAGCATTGTTTTGAGGGCCATACTTATCAGAAAAATCATTGATAAATGGTTTTAATAAGCAACAACAACAGCAACAACAAAAGGAGCTTTGCCCTTTGCAAATGTGGAAAAGTCTTTTATTTTAGATAACAGCACTTCTGAATGTTCTAAATGATAGTTTTATTCATATGAACACTGAGTCAACTAATTAATTAAAATAATATGAATAAAGACCTTTACACATGTTTGGAATGTGTTGATTCACTGCATGAAGGGAGAGGGGGAACAGTTTGGCGTATAATGTCACTTCCCCCTATGCTCTGTGTACACAGAGGCACATGACTACAGCTTTTGTGTACACAAGCTTTGCGAACACAGAGCTGATCCTGTCAGGGATAGGGATTCCATGTGTCAAACAAGTTTAAAGGGCTTAAGATTACTTTACTCAGGCGACAGGCCTGGTTAGGGCCACTGGGGTTTGACATTACATGTTTAATTTACCTATTCCACAAAGCACAGGGTGCACGGTAATGTTGATTCAGCCTCCCCCTGCTTTGGTGGCTGAAGACGAGGCATCTTTTGGCAGAGAGCAAGTGCCTTATGATGGAAATTGAAAGTGAGCTGCAGAAGAGCAGGGCAGCAGGGTACAGCACACTGGAGGGAAAACAATGTCCTGCAATGTGTGTATAACACTGATGTATTGTGGCATTATTCAAGCATGGGCTGATAGCTACAAGGAAATGGCTGTTTGCCGGATATCTTTAGTGGTCCTTGCTGCACCAGAGAAAGAGAGACGGAGAGATAGAGAGACCTTTCCCCTTCTTCTGAGCAGATGCCTGACGATGAGCTCCTCCAGATGGGGGTAAACCTGTCAGGAGATTGTGGTATTTGTTATTGTAGTTCTTTTCTCTTTTAATATGTTGAAATGACATTTCTGTCACCCTGTGCTAGTTTCTGGCAATTCCCCACACCAGCTGCAACAGTTTTCCCTAACCTCAAGTGGGTTTCTTTTCAATTTGGAGACATTTCAAATCAAAAAAGTATCTTTCTGTTCTCCTTTCTTTTTAATTTTTTTCTTTAGAGTTATAATGTATCAGCGCACCAGTAAAATTGTGCCATTGCATTATAACACTGTAACTCTAACAAACAAAATTATTAGGAAGGAAAAGAGGAAAAAATTTGGTCTTCATACTATAGGATCACCTCAAAAAATCATGTTCCTAGTTTTTTTTTTTTAAATCTTTGAAAGCCCTAGCATAGAAATTCCTGCAAAACAACCACTCAGGAGAATGGAATGAGTGGGCACAGAGACAAAGACCCACAAAGCTTGGGAAAACCAAAGGAGCTATATTGCAAAAACTCATGGTTCTTTGGACCAGTCTTGAAGATGTGTGTATGTATAGGAAAAAGAACATGGATGCTGAAGATGTGTGTGTGTGTGGGGGGGGGGCACGTTTGGGAGAGTAGAGCTCAATTTGCAGCACCAGATGTATTGAAACGGTGCCCTGGGCAGTGATGTGTCCAGAAGCTGTTAATGTAGAAAAGTGTACAGTCTTGTCTCAATAGCTGGGCAGGATTGGGAACATCCAGCCCACATGTTGCATCCAGCTCTTGGCCTAATTTTATGCAGCTCTTAGCACCATCCAGCTTGCTGATCTCCTCCCCACATTAGTTTTTCTTTTGCTTTGTGAGTGTGTGACTTTGTGCGTATGCACATGCACATGTGTGGGAGAGCGATGCCACAAGAAAGGGTGCTAAGTACCATGAGAGAATGCTGCGGTCCACCAATGTTGCTGACCATCTAGTTTGACTCTGGCTGCTGTCACCATTGGCTCCAGTCCTCACCTGAATTTTCCTGTACTTCAGAGGACCTCTATAAGTGGTGGGGGGGGAGGTTCTCTGTGGTGCAGAGAAAACAGAAACATTGGTTTGGATTCCAGCACCCCTCCATGTATAAGGATGTAGCAAGCTGGGCTTTTGCCATCAGGCAGATGGGTTTTAGGCCCTTTCTTAGCGTCATGCCTAATGTTAACACCAGTCCACTGGTGTGAAAGAGTTAACTTGTGTGACCAAATTTGTTGAACACTTTTGCATTCAGTATACATTGTGAGGCTGTGAAAATATATGAAATCTGGGAAGGGTCTAGGGGAGTTAATCCTCCTCTGTTGCTAACTTGCTTGCGTGATTCTCACAGTTGTTGCAAGAAGATTGGCCGTGCACGTACACTTTGATATTTTTGTTTTTTTGCTTCTGCACTAATATAACTTCTGGAAATCCATCTTCCACTGACCTCACCTTCGAGATGTGCACTCCAACCCAAGGTCTCCCCATATATCTAGGAATGGGGAATTTGATTGTGGGCCAAGAGATAGAATTTGTTTTGGGGCCCTATTCTACCATTGGGTGTGGGGATGTTGGACCCCATCAGTGGAATGCTTTTCTGCTGTGTACCATCTCTTGCATCATTTACCTTCAATAAAGCATATGCTGTAGCAGAAATATGTGTCAGCGTTCAGCACCAAAAGGACTCCTGGAGAGACCTGGAATTACACCCAGTTTTGGAAGCAGAAAAAGAACATCCATGCTTCTTTTGCCCCACTTACTTTCCAACCATGCATGTTAAAGCACTGGCAATAAGTTCCACCCCATGCATACAACCACAAGTGCCTCCTGCTCATTCAGGAGCACCTTATGATCCAATCCTTTATAGGATATTTCTGGTAGACAGTGGCCTGCTCAGGCATCCACATGAATGCCATGTCCTTTGTATTAGGGGAGAAGACACGTATATGTTCATAAATTGTATCTCTTCCATGCTTTGGTCTTAAATTCATTAAACGTGATAACTGTTTTGTGTAGAACTCTAATTGCAAGGGCTTTAAATCAAGCACAGTTCTCCTACACAGATAGAGCGGTCATCCGATACTAGAAATGATTTCCCACTGCAGGAAGAGGGATTGGATTGTTAGTAATGTGATGGAAGAGACAGGGCTAGCAAATCCACCCCTCCCTCCCTGTTACAAGATGGACAAGCTATGATGCTTCATCATCCTCAAAGGAAAGAACATTTAAAAGGCAGATGATTATAAACAGGTCCCCATGAAGCTGAGTTTGACTAGTAAGGAGCAGAATTATGCTCCTTAACAAGATAATTAGAATGAAATGAAGAATGAAGGGCTAGACACATAAAGAAGCAACCACAGGGATGTTCTACCATATTTGAAATATAGCATTTCCAATATCTGGAATAGTGATAAAAAGTTGAGCTTTTGGCACTTAGTCCAGATTTTAAACTACCAGTTTACATGGCATGGACATATTCTACTATACTCAACTCCATTCAACCGATTTTCTGTCAAGTGTTGCTTTTGCATGACTATAGCATGGTCACATTTTAAGGAAAGAGTGCCTGTGAAATCATCCCCTCCTCTTAATAACCTTTTGCATATTTTCCTGAGGTTTAACTCTGAATTTATTTTTCTGAGTTATTTCTGGAACAGTAAATAGGGGTGACATAAGCCTTGAGCCTTGTGAAGTAGTTAGCTTAATCATCAGAACTTGTTTTGGCAGAAAGCTTCTTACAAGCCTGGCTTGTGAAGGGGAGAGGAATCCATAAATAGTTGGGGGAGGAGACAAGAAAGGACAGCCTGCATCACAGCTCTGGAAGCAGGTGGCACAAATTTCACTTCTTTGATCTTGAATGTATGCAGTCATTTTCCCAGTGACCTTTAGACCAATGTAAATGCTTAGCTGCAACACGATATAACTAAGTCACTTTCTTTGGCCTCCACCTTCCCTTTGTTAGTAAAGATTTCCTTTTTCTTCTCCAAGATTTCTTTCAGGAAATACCGGTAGCTGTTTTTTTTTAAAGGAGAGATGAAGAAAGTAGATTTTCAGGAGAAGACATGGCTACAAAGCTATGAAAATGCTCACTGCAGGAATGATTGAGAGTTTTGTTTGATACCTGTTTAGCAGTGAACTGAAATGATCCAAACTTCCTGAAGAAAAAAGATCCTGTGTATCAGAAAGCACAGATCCTTTGCATCTCACACTTTTCTAAATTTTGCAGTGTACCAAAATGTATATTTTAAATGCCCATTTTGATATAAAAGACATTTAGAAATGAATCATTTGATGTCTTCATATTGAGGCAGAAACAAGACAAAATGAGTTCATGAGTGGATCCAGGTGAAATGACATGGATAGAATGAGGATGATTTGCCGGTTCCTAGCCACAGATCAGTGCTGGAGGACAAGATTTCAGTGGCGTAGCTAGAGCTTTTGCCACCCAGGAGGTGGGGGTCCCTGAGTTTGCCGTCCCTCCCAATACAATTGAGGTGGCTTTAAAAATGAAACCACGGCATGTGGTAGTGGGAACAGCACTAATGTGGTGGAGAAAGAAGCTAGCTCATTAATACTAATGAGGAGATGGGAAAAAAGTGAACCAGCAGCTGAACACTTTGTCCTTTGCCTCAGAATGGTGGTCGTAATGGTAACCGGAGCCCTCTCAGCTCACCTCAGCAGCTATACCACCAACACTGTTTCATCCGTGTGCCTCCTCCAGGCGTTCCAACTTGGTTTGCCCCAGGAGCCATGCACCTCTTATGGAAGCAGCTGGTTGGCATGGACCAAAAGGGAAAGGTAGGCAGGCGGGGGGGGGATGTTGGGGCAGGTTCCATTTGATTTGGGGATGCTACGCTGGCACCCCCAAAAAAATGTCACCTGGTGAGGACCATCACTACTGCCTTCTCACTATGCCACTGGATTTGCATGACCTGAAGTCTTGGCTCAGGTGCTAGTGGCTTCACTTACAGTTCTATTTTGTTTTTTTAACAATTTAAATCTTGTCTTGCCCCACCACAACCTGCAGCACAAATCAGTTAGCAACATCCAAACAAACACACACACATACACAATTAAAACAATAGTAAATCAATACACTATAGGTGGGAAATGTGTGTCCCTTCAGATGTTGATATTAGCCTTCCCCAATAGGCTAACATTCAAGGTAGGGTGGATTTTTCAACAGTACTATGATAGAGTGGAGAGTGGATTAAATTCTCCTTCATCTAACACTGTGCTCCTGATCCATGGCTGTTATTTAGAACAAAAACAGCAAAACAAAACAAAAAAACTAGTCTTTATAAATGTAGCCATGGACTGGATGTGCTAAAAAAGTTCTCCCCTCCCAATTTTTATAATGAAGCAAGGTGCAGGGATTTTCAAGATTTTTAAGGAGTGCAGTTTCTGAAAAATTCCCAGGCTTACCTAAATCCTGACAGATGTGAGCCAAAAGAGACTTTGGTTTAGCAACTAGTTTTTATAAAACAAGGGCACACAGGCAGCCAAGCAACATCGGTTATCACTGAGGAAGAAGACACAAGCTAGGATAGGCTGCAGCAGTTTGCTTTTGCCTAACCGTACTGGGAAGGACAAAATTCCGCCTCCTCTTCTGTCCCCCTCTGCTGAGCTGAGTGGAACCTGTATTTGCATTTTGAATTCAAGTTGCCACAACTGACATAAACTGTGAGGACACAAATCTATTTCTCAGGAATATTCAAGGAGGGAAGGAAGGAAGGAAGGTGGTTTCTCTCATTAAAGTAGCTGACATTTCAAGTGGAGAACCAGAGTTTGAAATGTGACTTTTGTAGAAATAATTAGTTATAGTTACAGTTACAGCCCCACAGTTACAGTTATCATTTTAAAATGTAAATTACTTTAAAAGTGTCTGGATATTTTTTCATTCAAGAACACAAGGCTTCACAAACCAGATCTTGAACCATGTGCTGTTCCTACTCTACTGTTTAATGAGGCCACACTCCTCTAATTGTAAAGGTAACTAAAATTCTAGATACACTCAAAAAAGAGTGACATTATCTCCTTTTTAATATTTCATAGTTCAATGAAGTTAGATTTGTAATGTACTGTACTTATATCTTTGCTACTGGGAAAGGAACAAACTACTAGTAAAATGCTACACCTAATTACTAAATCCAGGTACTGTTTGGAATTTTCACATCCTGGGGGCATAGCTCTCCTCTGCGTTCACACACTTTGGAGTGTTCATTTTGGAGTCTGCCTGTTGTCAGTCTGGATCTACAGCCAGCCTTTGAATTCCTGGGGGAACATAGCACTGATCTTCATCCATTGCTCTGATTCACAGATCAGAGCTTCACAGTAACCAGCTCTGCTGCTCTGGGATTCAGGAGGAAACCTCCCTACTAACTACTTGGCTGAAGTTTTAATTTGCTCATCATCTTTGGCTGATGTGATTAGCAGCCAGAGCTAATTACCTGCAGAAATGCTCCCTTGCTCTTCTAGCACACACTCCAGAAGGTGTAATTTTGTGCCTCTTCTGAAGGAGAGGAATATAAAAATAATGATGGGGCTGGATGATGGCTGAGATAAAGATAGGTTCTCCAGCCCAACTTACTGCTTTGGTTTTCTTGATTGGTTGTCTGATGGGATGACTGGAATGAACAGCTTCAGTGCATTTCATATTTGCCATATCCAAATGTATGTCCTCAAGTGCACTTTAAATTTGCCGTGTCAGTTTAGCTCCTCAAAGTTTAAGTAGTTTTTGAATTTGAAGCATCTATCTGTCAATGTTTTAAAAAAGGATGTCACTACTACTACTTCTGTCCACTAGGCATGGTATACTGCAGTGGTGGTGAAGATGTTCTAGTCCTTCAGACGTTCTTTCCTACAGCTGCAACATTCCCTTTCTGCTGGCCACACTGATGGGAACTATAGGCCAAAACATCTGAGGTAGGGCTATTAGATCTCAGGGCCTGGTTCTGAGTCTCCAGTTTTTGTGGGTCATCTCCAGATGGATGACAAGTTTGAGAATTCTCAAGTTTTGGAGGGCTTAGCTCTAGGTGAGAGGAAACAGTGTATGCAAACCTGCAGCTCAGCCATAGAATAGCAGCTTGATACAGTTCATAAGGCTTGATTAATTTGTTGCTGCCGTTTGCAAAGACTCTCCACGGAATGACCTTCTTTCTTCCTTCCATACCCAAAAGGCTTCTATCCTCCGTGTGTTGGCTAGAAAAGTTAGGTAGCTTTTTTTCCCTCCAAAGCATTACAGAGCATTACTGTTTTTTTACCTTACCAAGCATTACCTTATCAAGCATTATTGTATTTTCTTGTAAGTCATGTCTTCTCATGATATGGACAGAAAAGTGACAGGAGGTAGGCAGATATTAAATGAGAGAGAATGGCTCAAAAATATCTTTTCATCTTTAATTCTTCTGTATGAAGGTTTGTCAGGCCTAAATACCCTGAAGGCACTAGATCCCAACTGAACTTGAAAGCTAGGAAGGGTCAGTGCTGGCTACTACTTGGATGAGAGACCAACAAGAAATACCAGGTGCTATAGGCAATGTTTCAGAGGAAGGCAGTTGCAAATGAATATTCCTTGCCTAAGAAAGCTCTTTCAAATTCATGGAGTCACTGTAAGTTGAAAGATGACTGAAAGGCACATAAATACACACCTCAGAAGTTTACTCTCACACTATACTTTTGTTGTTGTTGTTGTTGAGTGCCATCAAGTTGACCTTGACTTATGACAGCCTAGGAAAGAGCAACCTCTAAGGCCATTTCTGCACTGGACTGTTATAATGCTATTATTCCACTTTCAACACCCTATGGAATCCTGAGTTTGCAATTTAGGGAGGGGACCCTTTGAGGCCCCTCCCTAAACTGCAAACCCCAGCATTCCATAGGATGTTGAAAGTGGAATAACAGCACTATAACAGTCTAGTGCGGAAATGGCCTAAGTCACCCTATCATCCATCAACAGCCCTGCTCATGTCTGGCAGACCCAGGGCCTGGCTTCCTTGCTTGAGTCTGTCTATTTGTAATGGGGTCTTCTTCTTTTCCTACTGCCTTCTACATTACCAAGAATTATTGTCTTTTCAAGTGAATCTTCTCATGATATGTCCGAAGTAAGTCAGTATCAGTTTAGTCATCTTGGCCTCTAGGAAGAATTCAGCCTTGATTTGCTTTAGAACCCATTAGTTTGTCTTTTTAGTAGTTAGTCCACGGTATCTGTAGAACTCTTCTCCAGCACCACATTTCAAAGGAGTTGATTTTCTACCTGTCAGTGTTCTTCACTGTCCAGCTTTCACAACCATACATAGAAATTGGAAATAGGGTGGCACAGACAATCTTAACTTTTTGTTCAATCATATGTCTTGATACTTCAGGACCTTGTCTAATTCTTTCATAGCTACCCTTCCAAGACCTAGGCCCTTTTCGCACCTTACCTTCATCATGGCGGTGGGGGCGGTGCTCGCGCGAGCAGCCGTTTGCACGAGCCGCTCACGGCAGCCCTTCTGCCTCCCACAACTGTTTGCCGGTCACACGAGCACCCCTTCCTTCCTTCTGCAGCACAGTCTGGGAGCTATAGGCTGCGCTGGGGAGGAAGCGCGACTGGCCCAGCTCATTCGACGCACCGCACGCAGGTAAGTGCGCAAGGGCCCTGGGAGCATTGCGTGACCGCGCAGTATTTTCGGCTTAGAGCCGAAAATAAGAAAATGCACGTGGGTCCTGCTTTAGGCTCGTGAGCGTCGCGTGAATGGGAGTGCGTCGTACGGACCGACGCTCCCATTTATGCGACGCTCAAGGGGCCTTCGCGCTACAGAAACTGCGTGTGAAAAGGGCTGTAGTCGTCTTCTGATTTTTTTGACTAAAATCTTCATTCTGATTAATGACTGAGCTAAGGTATGGAAAATCTTGAATTATTTCAATGTTTTCATGGTTGACTTTAAAGCTGTGTAAATTATCTGTGATCATTATTTTTGCTTTCTTCATGTTCACCTGTAAACCTGCCTTTGCACTTTTCTTCCTTGACTTTCTTCAGTAATCATTCTGAATGTGCTATTTTCTACTGGCAGTATGGTATCATCTACTTATTTTAAATTGTTGATGTTCCTTCCTCCAGTTTCATACCTCTTTCTTTCAAGTCTAATTGTGCTTTTCCTGTGATAAGTTCAGCTGATAAGTTAAACAGTTTGTGATGAAATGCAGCCTTACCTGACCCCCTTGCCAATTAGAAACAATTCTGTTTCTCTGTAGTCTTTACTGACAGTCCTAGGGAAACATCAGGAGAATCTGATGTTGAGTCACACCCATTTCTTTAAGACTGAGTGATAATATTACATGATTCACCAAATTCTTTGGCACACTTCCTTATCCAACAATAAAAGATTATAGTTCAAACTAGAGTTAGTTCTGCCTGTGTAGCTTAAAGACACACTTATTGGTATGCCCATCTGCTCCTAATAATGTCAGAATGCTTAGCCCCTGTCATGAAATTGAATTGGACTACTGGATTTAGTGATCTTTTCAAGCTTTACTTTAATTTTTGACATTATCAGTTAATTGTCTGTGCCAGGTTGTGTGTTTTTAGAGAATGGAGTTTCTTCATCTTCTTCTTCCAGTTATGTAATTTATCTGATTTCTGTACTGACCATTGGTCCATGTCACCTCTTTGGTTGCTTGTGTTTCATTCTATGAACAAACTGTTGGCTTCAGGAAATTCAATCAGTCCCTCTCCTGCTTCATTTTTTGATCCTACAGTTACTGCTGTTTTTTCCTACTTTTACAGTCCAATCACTTGTGCTTACCAACATGCTCTGAAAGTGAATCTTTGAGTTTCTTTCTCTTCTGCCTCTATAGTTGGAATATAAAGTTAGATTATGGCTATGTTGATGGGTTTTCCCTGAAGTCTCGTTGATACTATTTGGTTAGACTTTCTATTATATCTCTTGACTGCTTTTACTACATCTTTAATCATTCTCAGTGCTACCCATTTCTTCTTAGAATTTCATTTCCTGAGCAAAACACAAATCTGACTCAAAATGTCACATTTCTGCTCACTTTAGCCTGCTCACTCTGAGTATTGCAATGTTTATAATGTCATAGCCCCCACAAGAGTTCTTTCATTTCACCTCTGTGCATGTCAATGGCTAAACATCCTTTTGGCTTGAGTCCAGTTGCATCATTAGCCGGAGCGCTATTTGCATTTATCCTCTGCTCTTCCCCAGTAGCTTGCTGAGTCCATTCTGACTCTGGAATCTCATCTTCTGATACTGTCTTTTGTTTTGATTGGTCTTATCATAGGGCTTTTAAAATAGAAGCATTCATGAATAGTTTACCATTACTTTCTTCTAGCAGTACTAACAAGCATTAGTTACAGTGTCAATATCGTCGTATTTGAGAGATCCTTTGCCAGTGTCACCCTCCACTACTGCTGCTGTGCAGTAGCTGTTTGGCACATTTAATCTGGCTCCTCAGGAAAAGCCTCTCCAATGAGAAAAACTCTATGTCATATGCTGGATAACCTGCAAGCCACAAACTTCACTCCGAGGTAGACAGCACTTTTTATTTGTAGGCAATGCAGGCAACACAGCACACTTCTTCCAAAGCTGCAGAAACTAACGCAGACATGGAGTTCACATTTTTTATACACAGAATTCAAAATTTTAGGCTTGCAAAGCTGTGATTGGAGAGGATCATAAATCCTAGCGTCAACCCACTTCCTCAGACAGTTCACAGACTCACAGTTGGTTTCCACTTCTCGTTCTTGAGGCAGGCACATATTTTCTGCCTCTTATCTTAGGCACACTGGGTTCTCAAAACACTCTCCTTGACACTTTCATCTTCATCTGCTCTGCTCTTCTCTTCACTGGATATACAGTAGCAATAGGTCATAAAGCAGTCAACCAACTGATACGTTATAATAGTGCAGATAGGTTCCAAACAGACACATTGTTGCCATCAATTAGCACTGGTTACTTTCTAGCATTACAATTAAACTTAATGGAGTTCTGCAGCAGTTCTTCAACATAGACTACAACCCACCATTTCAATACACACCCAATAGACCAACATATGGCAGGAGCTCTGCTTCTTGATACCCTACTGTCAGCATAACCTCTTGCCTCACAAAAGTATGCAATTCCATCACTGTGGAAAGATATGGCCATGGTTAGTTATACTTTTTCCACATTCACAAGTGACATGATGCACACATTTCTGTCTTTATGAAGGGCCCACAACCCAATATACAGGATTTTTAAAATTCTTTTCAGTCTAGATAAAAGGAAAAGCTTTTCAACCTTCAACTAGTGGACACCCCTTTTAAAGTAGGGACAACTGCCAGTCTAAACGGGGCAAGTTTTATAGCCTTAAAATGAGTGGCATCCCTTATAATAAAGGACAACTGGCAACCCCACCTAGGACAGTTTCTTCTGGTGAGGAATTTCTGCATTTATATACAAGGCAGCCAAGTTGGAGCCCAGGACCAATTAATACTTGAGTGCCAGAATTTTAATTCTGTATCTTCTGCTCTAATGCACTTATTGACATTCAACAATGTGAATAAACTGAAGGCTTCCGGCTGTTTATGTAGACATGTTAAAGTTGTTTAGTCCTTTAAGGATATGTACTCTCAGGTTTCCAGCCACAATTTTGATGGCTGATTTCTCTTCCAGGCCTTTTCTCCCATTCTCCCCTTGGCTGCCCCTATTCAGGTTTGTTTTTTTTTGGAGTGTATGTGTGTATGTGTGTGTGTGTGTTTGTGTATGTCTTCAAGTCAGCTGTTGACTTATGGAGATCCCATTCATTTCATAGAGCTTCCTTACGTAAGGAATAATCAGGGGTGGTTTTGCCAGTTCCTTCCTCTGAAATAACCTCACCTGGTATTCATTGGTGGTCTCCCATCTATGTACTAAGCAGAGCTGACCCTCCTTAGCTTCCAAGATCAGATATGATCTGGTGCCTTGAGGGTATATAGGTATTATAGTTTCTTCTTATTGTGGTTGCTCCTGAGTTGAACATGGTTTCAAACTAAAATAAAATGACTGATGAAAGGGAAAAAGTTCCAAGGAGTGTAGGTAGGTGAGAAAGGTAGCCCTTTTTAATAACACAAGTGTGACACCATTGCATCAAATTCCATGTACTGATAGCAGAATTTAATTAAAATAACATATGAGTGAAAACTAATCATAACACCATTTATTTTTAGATAGAAGCAACCACCCACCGAAAATAGTAGAACACCTTGACGTGAGAGGCAGACTAGACTAGCTAGTGTTCAATACAAATGTTTCCATGGTGGCAAAATGCCTGCAGGTATAGTATAGACAATAATTCAGAGGTTGTCTCATCTTGAAATGATGGTGAGAGGTGCTCACTCCTCAGTCTGTGAACTTCCCATGGAGATTGGGCCGTTGCTGCTCTAAGGATGAGATGTATGAATTCAGGGGATGAGGTGTGGGAACAATGAAACTCATACAGGTTGGCTGCATTTTAAAATACAACCTGGATTGTTATAATTAAGATTCACTTTGTGACTAGAAACTATAAAGGGAGACATAGAGAGAATAGATAATGAAGAAAGCATCAGTAAAATAGAAGAAGACAATGGTACTGTGGAGAATATTTAGAATCCGAATCTGTACAACTAGATGTCAAAGAGGAGAGGGCCTCCACACCTTCTAATAGTTGTGTTGATTTCCCCCTTCTCCACATTTTTTTGTGATTTAAGAGCCTGATTCTCTTTTTGTTTCTGGCCACCCTTCCTGGGTTCTAATTGACATCCGATCATGATGGTGATCTTTGGTGAGACTGTGTGCTTATCCCACCACTTGCTACCAAATGTGAGGATCTTCTCCTGTCTCATTGCTTTGGCATCAAATGTGAGTACCTTCTAGAAACCTTAGTGGTTCCTGTGTAAGACTTCCTTCATTGGACTTGGTCACCCTTGAATAGCTGTGGCCACCATAGACACTGTATATCTAAATTCAGGCAATCCAGAAACCCTTAGCATTTTCAGACGCATAAGGGTAGAATACAAAAATTATTTGTTACACAGAAGTTCAACATAAGGTTAAAAATAAATTATTTAAAGAATTTAAAACCTGACTGCCACTAGGGCCATTTTAATACTATATTGTTATAATGCTATTATTCTACTTTCAACATCCTGTGGAGTTCTGGGGTTTGTAGTTTACTGCAGCCACAAAGCTCTCTGGCTGAGAATTCTAAATGGCCCTTCCTAAACTGCAAGCCCCAGGATTCCATAGGATGTTGAAAGTGGAATAATAGCAGTATAATAGTGTACTGTGGAAATGGCTTAACTCTAACTTATGTCTCTCACTCATACTCCTAACTTTGAGCCTAATATCTCTTAGCCCTCTCTAACTCTTAATACTAACTGACCTGAGCTTAACTAAGCTCTGTCTCTGATCCTAACTCTCCTGCTATCTCTGACCCTTATTTATTTATTTATAAATAGCTCATTTATTATACCCTGCTCTTCAGCCACAGAGGCTCTCAGATTCCTAACTACTCAGCTATTGTACACACCAGCCTTTAAAAATCCTATTGAAACACCCAACCAGAAAGAAGTTACTCTCAGGCCATTTCTGCACGAGGCGAGAGAATCGCTCCGTGCCGGTACTTACCAGATCTTTCTGGGCACGGACCAACACAGACTGTCCCTTAAGCCCTTCCACAGGGCTCCTCGTCTCATCCACAGTGAATTGGAGCAGTGCGAGGTCTTAGATCTGTACTGCTCTGGCTTCCAAAATGGCAGCTTCTGGTTGTTTGTGGGTCCCGACCAACCACGAAGCTTGCCACAGCTAAAGCCCACCCTCCGCAGATTGCAGGCTCGCATTGGTATGAGCCTGCGAATCTGCACAAGGGAGCAGGTACGAAATGGCACGCTCCGGAAAAATGAAAAACCTGTTTTTTCCGTTTTTTAAAAAGCGCGCTTGAGCACCAGTTGGGGGCATTTCAGAGCAGACTGAGGTGCAGATCTGAGGTAAGTAGTCTGGACCTAGTCTGCTCCAAGATGCGGACGACCTCCGTGAGAGGATGCACTGCACCGTTTTAAGTCCCTCGTGCAGAAATAGCCTCAGCATTCCATACTTTCATTCTTTTCTGACAGATCTTATTACATTTACTGTACAATAGATACATAGCCAGTGTTGTTGTTGTGTGCCTTAAAGTTATTTTTGACTTGTGGCAACCTTAAGGTAAACCTACCACTGGGCTTTGTGGGGCTGAGAGTGTGTGTGATGTACCCAAGGTCACCCAGTGAGTTTCCCTCGCCAAGCAGGGAATCAAACCCTGGTCTTCAGGTTTGTAGTCCAAAGCTCAAATCACTACACCACATTGGCTCACATAGCCATGCCTTACCTTAATTTCTCTAATAAACAAAGCACCTGTTTCTGCAAAAGTCCTTATCATCACATGCATTTCTTCATTTATTTTGCTCTTGCATTAGAAATGAAAAACAAAGAAACAAACACAAAAAGTCTCCTTGCCAGAGAATGTTATGAGAGTTCTTGTGTAGTTTCAGTTTGGAATAGGGGAGATATTTTTGTGCTCATAAGCAGTAAACATAGAGAAGGCACAGTAGTTAATAAGACATGGCAGAAACAACATAATGTTGCAACAGTCTTCAAAAATGTGGTGTTTTAGAGATGAGCCTAGAATGCAGGGAGACAAGTAATCTCAGTCTGGCTTGAGGGGAAGGTATGAATCCTGCCCATTGCTCTGAGCTTCCTAACAGAAGAGTTGGGTACAATACAATACTGAAATGTAATAAATGAATCTCCCATGTACGCAAGGCAGTGGCTTCATGCTTCCCTGATCCTCTCATCCGGTAGGACTGCTGAGCCCAAAGCCACCACCTGCTCCTTAACCTAGTGCTCTCACCCATCTATTCTTCATACATCAGTATGCCGCATGAAACTGTTTTGTATTATTTTCAGTTTTGTGGCTAATGTAGGATGATGAAACTGTGCCTGGAGAGAAGGAAGAAGAGAATTAAATGAGTCTGTCCTTTTCAATGAAGATAATAGTAGGTTAATGCAAAAATAGAAGGGCTTCTTGTTCAGTTAAGATTCTTTCCCAGTCCCTAAGGACTTCTGTATGGTGGCCGAATTACCAGATGTCCAGATTTCTTGGCTGTCATCCCATTCTGCACAATATCAAGCCAAACAATTTGAAATGGCCTGTTGTCTCTTATTGTGCCAGATCAGCAATAGCAGAATTAGAACAGACCTTGGCCTGTGAGGTGATAGTAGATTAGTTGCAGGTAGTGACTCTAAATGCAGAAAGGATAGGATTTGCCTTCAGTGATGCAAAGGAGAAGGGTTGATATAAGCAAGTGATTAATTCAACCAGAATCCGTTTGTTCTGTACATTTGAAATGCTCATTTATGATGATGAGATTTCCCAAGTCGTACTCTGTTCTCATTCCATAGGTTCCCTGTACCACAACATTCTATTCTGAATGTGAGCTGATTTAAGAATTTCTAGCATTAATTTTGGAAATTGTTGCATGCACAATTACAATTTATATCCTTTCCTGTTGGATCTTATCAAAGAGCAGCATTACATGTACTTGTTAATCAATTTACTGTCCGTAAAGGAATCTTGAACATTAGAAGGAATTTCTTGACAGTTCGGCCGTTTCCACCCTACACTGTTATTGTGCTATTATTCTACTTCCAACATCCTGTGGAATTATGGGGTTTGTAGTTTACTGAGGCTGAAGTGCTCTCTGGCTGAGAATTCTAAATGCTCCTCCCTAAACTGCAAATCCCAGGGTTCCATAGGAAGTTGGAAGTGGAATAATAACACTGTAACAGTGTAGTGTGGAAATGGCTTTAGAGTGGTTTCACAACGGAACCAATTGCCTAGAGGCATGATGGGTCTTCTTCTCTGGATGTCTTCAAAAAGAGGCTGGACAGCTCCCTGCTTTAGCTGGAGATTCTACACAGGGCAGGGGGTTGAACTTGATGCTCCATAAGACCCTTTCCAACTCTATGATTCTATGATGATTGCACTATTATCTCAGGACTCCTTTTGCACTACATGTTAGTAATGTACACACAAATATGTATATGTATATATCGGCATAACCAGTGCTCATGTGTGCATTGATTTAATCACTATATCACAAGGGATCTTCTTGATGCCATGGAATGGCATCAAGAATGGCATCATTGGACCAAGATAGAGATCTGAGTATAAGTGCTTGACAAAAATGATAAAACAAAACATCTGTTAGTAGGGTTTTTGTTAGCAGGATGACGGTGAATGTGCTGGCACTCCTGCCTCCTTCTTCCAAGGGATCAGTTACTTACAAGCCAGCCCTGCCATCAAACAAAGTGAGATGATTTATGTGGGTGGTAGATACCTGGGCACAGTTATAACAATCTTCTGGTTGCTCTCACGAACTGTCTGTCCCCATCACAAGACTTAATTGCATATCCCATACAACTTTTTTTCCTGCTCAACTAGCCTAGTGCCCCAGGTGTGAAGGACACTACCCCATGTCAGTACTGGAGCAACACAACATGCCAGGCCAGCCATTTGCTGCATGTAAACTGAAAGGACTACCATCTTTTTCTTTACCTTAGGTAGTAAAATATCATAGACCATCTGTGTTAACTTGGGAATAGAAAAGAGATATGTGGGAGTGGCAGAAGTACGGACATGAAGAATATTCACTCAACCTCTCATTCTGGATGAGAGGTGATGGCTTGACGTATTAGGGCTTGTCGACAGTCCACCAGTGTCTGTGAAAATTCTTGCTTCCAGTATGACAATCAGGCAAGGAGGAATCATTTGCCCACCAACATTTCAGCTATTTGCTGCACGTCCTCTGCATTCAACTACTGTCTTTCCTTTGTGCAAAGCAAAGCACACTCACACGGGGACAATGTAAATCTTCTGCCTGGCTTTGGTCAAATTGCACTCACTCATCCTCAGAGGAAGGCAATGGCAACCTCCCTCTGAATATATCTTGCCATAGGCTGCAAACAACATGAAGGTTTGCAGTAACAACAAGCCTCACATGGAAAATAGTCCTCAAAAACAGCACAGTGGGGAGAAAATGGATTAAAATGTCTGTTTTTCACTATGAGAACAAAACAAATGTGGACATCACAGCTCTGGGGGCAAAGGGGACTGCACTTTTCCATTGGCATAGAATAGTGACTTCCATTATTTATGGTAGTGATATAAAGAGTATTGTTATCTCACTGGAAGTGCTGAATCCAGTAGGTGATGTCCCATTCCTGGCATGGAACCATATTCTTCTGGGGACTCTGGTTTGCTGCCTGCCATCTCCACCTCTGCCACCACCTTCCTTTCACTCCAGGGTTTCAGATAGCAGAATGATGAGTGGGGAGCCTGTAGCATTCACCATCTTCTTGCAATATCCAGGATTCAGAAAACTATTTTGAAAAGAAAAATAGACCACTACGCTGTCTGTGCCTCTCTAATAATGTGAATCAACCATTCTGAATCCTCAGATTCAGATGGGAAGACTTTGTAAATCATTCCAAAATCATGCCCATCCTCATTGTTTAAGCTTGGTCCCCTTTTATACCTCTCGCTTCTACACTGACAGTACTCCTAATCTTATCTTGCTGCAAGCATGAAAAAGTTTTCCAGAATTGTTGTAGCTGCAAACTGAAGGTATTTTTTCAAATAAGCCAGAGGATGAGTAGATACCAGCAGAGGCTTTATTTTTGTCAGTTTGAGTAAAAATATCAATTCAGTTAAGTCCCAGTTTTGTGTGATTTATGCTCTCCCATGAACCACCACTGTGATTCCCATGCTGGCTCAAAGTTGAGGGAAGGAGGAGGGAGTAAGACATAAAAAGACATTTCCTCATTGAGGCTTCAAAAACAAGTTTCTATCTTTGTGCGGTTTCCCAAGCATTATCCCAGACTGTTTTTTTAGCCATTTTTAGACTCTGCTCTACAGTCTATTTTCTACAAATTTCATTTGCTGAGATTGCTAAGCTAAAAACTTGGTGGAGTTTGTCTATATAGGTAACTCTTACACTGTCACTGCTATTCCCATGACAACTGTTCTACCTATGTACATCAAAGGATGCTGGTGCCAATTCAGAGCTCTTTTTTGCATGCAAATATAATTTATTTATACACACACACACACACACACACATACATACATACATACACACACACATTTCTTCTTAATGTAATGCAACATACACATTTCTTCCAAGGAGTAAAGAGCTAAGACTAGTAAAGAGCTAAGATCTAGAATGAACTAGGATATTGCCAATACTCCTTCTACATTCTAGATTCTATGGAAAGAAATCTCTAAATCAGAGGCTTATGGATGTTGGGTCTGCACTTTCCCAAGATACAGATTTCCTCTGGTGTTGTATCAAATGATCCCACTAAACAACAGAAAGGTTCTACTTTTCCCATTTAGGAAGGAAGATGTAGGATTTTAAAGGTTTTTAAACAGAGGCTGGATGGCTGGGGTTGCTCTGAGTGTGTGTTCCTAATATTGACAGGTTGGAATATGTCCAGAGGAGGGCAACTAAAATGGTGAAGAGTCTGGAAACCATGCCCTATGAGCAGTGGCTTAGGGAGCTAGGTATGTTTAGCCTGACAAAAAAATGGTTGAGAGGTTACATGATAGCTGTATTTAAATATTTGAAGGGATGTCATGTTGAAATGGAACAAGCTTGTTTTCTGCTGCTCTGGAGACTAGGACACAGAGCAATGGAATACAGGAAAAGAGATTTCACCTAAATATCTAGAAGAACTTCCTGATGGTAAGAGCCGTATGACAGTGGAATATGCTGCCTTGGAGTGTGGTGGAGTCACCTTCTTGGAGGTTTTTAAACAGAGGCCAGATTGCTTTGACTATGTGTTCCTGCATGGCAGGGAGCTGGACTTGATGACCATTGTGGTCTCTTCCAACTCTATGATTCTGTGAGTCTATTAAGTAGGTGTCCCTACTTAATATGGCCCCCCTTTTCCCCTGGAGACAAAGTAGATCTCGCCTGTTGTGTTGAACTTCTTAATTCCTGACCCTGAAGTCTTATGCATATGTTCTCCGAATTTCTCTTTCATTCTATTATCATCATCATCATCATCATCATCATCATCATCATCATCTTATCGAAAAGAGATGTTTTATTCAAACAAAAGGAATGCAGTATTTCTGGTTTGCCATATGTTTCAAGGAACTGTAAATTGGAAAGAAATCGATGTTCTGTTGGGAGACAACTTGAACTTACAGTGAAATGAGAAATCCTTTTTATTCTACAAGGAGTCCTCCAAACATCAGAAATAAAGAAAATATTCTAGTCACAGTCTATGCTACACATGCTTAGTTACTCAAATCTCAAGTTCTGCCATCAGTTCCCTTTAAAATTTGGATGTATGTATATTCCTTGCGTAAGAAAACCCTATGAAATTCATGAGGTTGCCAGAAGTCAACAGGCAACTTGAAGGAGCAAACATACATGCACACACATTTGGATTGTGCATGTCTGGCTATCTACCTTCTATACTATTCCATCTCACTGTCCCCCATCTGCAGCTTCAGGCAACTAAATACAAAAGAGAGGAAGTTTTGCATCTTAAAATTTCCTCCAGGAATCTTTCCAATGCCCTTCCTGTTGCCTGAAGCATTTCTGAGAGTTATTCCCTCTCCAGGGATTACACATATGACCCTAACATCTTGACAGCATTGACCCAAGATTTTAGCTTACTAACAATTTACAAATGATGTTATTTCTCTCTATTTTGCATCTGAACATAATTCTGTTAAGTAGAAACAGGGTCAGTAACAGTATGAAGTGCTGCAGTTTAGTGTGCCAGCCAGCTATCCCTTCTTCCAGTGCACTCAATTCCATCTCCCTCATCCCCACAGTTTTCCATATTCCATGTAGAGCTCTGGCTTCCAGAGTCTCAGCCTAAGAAACATGAAGAAAGGGAGAAGGATGGGAAATGTATCATCACAAATACTAGGTAAAGCTTAATTCCCTCTATGCTTATGTAGTCAAAATTCATCATCCAAGGAGGAGTTAGTAGGTTTGAGGAAATTCAAAAGCTTGATGAATTCCAAACAGTCTTTAGAGCAAAACCTGAAGATTGGCTCTAAAACAAGTCTAATAATTGAACATGAACATGAGCCACAGAAGGCTGAATGAGTGTTGGGGTGTGATTATGCTGCACTGGTTTGCAGTCAGTTTGATACCAGAAGAACTAGTCAGAAGGACAGAGTTATGCAGCCCTGCCTCCTGCTATGGGGCAACTCTGAGTAGACAGACCTCTCCTTCCTGAGGCTGTAAGGGTGACAGCCCCTGACAGTGATTTTACTCAGATGCCTAAGGCAGTGGCTTTATTCAAATGAGATGTGCTCTGAACTAAGACTAGAATCACTCCAGGCCTGTCCATCAGAGCAAATGTCACTGCAGTAAATGAAGATTTTATTGGTGATTAATGGATGGGGCAGGTAACTTCATAGCAAAGGGAGCTCACTTGTTTTCTCAGACTGAAGGAAGCCAGAATCTGCTCAGAGATGACTGTATTTTCCAGTCCCTACTTTATTTATTTATTTATTTATTTAAATATTTCTGTCTCTTTAGCATGAGATCTCAGGGCAGAATATAATTAAAACAATATAAATATTTAAAACAATAAAATAAGTATGATAAAAACTGTTTTTTTAAAAAAAAAGTAAGACTAGGACCCAAAGGTGGTGGTGGTGGTAGTAGTAGTAGTAGTAATAATAATAATAATAATAATAATAAACAACTCAAGAACTCAAGATATATCCCATAGGGTCAGAAAACATCTCTAGGCTGATGCATTTATTCACCTTAAGAGCAAAACCAAAGGGATAGTCTCAGGTGCAACAGGTGCACCATCTGTATATATGGTGGTTCTGTTCCAGGAACCCCTGCATAAAACACAAAAAGCAAATGCTGAGGTCGTGTTATCTTCAATGGATGCGAAGTGCATACACTTATAGCAAAGTGTGCCTGTTCTGTCTGTTGATGATAATGGACACGATGCTTTGCGTGACCTTGGATTCACGTATGCCGAAGCTGCACCACAAGAAGGCACACTGTATAGCTACAGTTTAAACAAAAGAATCCTTATTATACAAGAACAAATTTTACCTCTACATAGAAAGTTGGAGAACAGAAAAGCTTAGCAGCTATAGTAAAATATCTCCAGCTATTCCCCATCATAGCTACAGGGTGGGCACAGTGTTCCAGCCTTGACAGCTGCATAATTCCAAGGGCTTTGGTTTACCCAGGGCAAGCTGAGTATTTTTGTTAGAAATTAATAACACAAAATGTTCAAGGAGCTTACAACAGATATTCAAACACAGGAAGAGAATAAACACTTGAAACATTTTGTAAAAGACAAGGTGACAGCAGATAAAAGTAAAGCAAAATACTTGTTCTCCTGAGAATCTGTTAAGCAAACATCAGCTTGTCAAGCCAAATGCCAGCTGCAAAAAAAGGTGTCATTGGAAGCTCTGAAACTGGGCCCTTGGAATGCCACAGGACAGCTCAGATGAAGATGAACCTTCAACACTGCATCCCACAACCTCCCAGCCAAAAGAAGAATTGTTCTCAAAGAGATGGTGTCAAATGCAGAACAGGACTTAATGTCTTCATAAGGCCTCAGGTAGAGTTAGGTCTCTAGAGAAAACATTTCTCCTTTAACAACAATAGTTATCCTCCCACTGTCCTGACTCTCCATTTTTTCAGCTGCTTTTAAAATGTCCCAATTTCTTTGTCTTCCTCCCACTTTCCTCTCTTGTTCCCCACGCACTTTGGTTTCTGCAAACTGAGTTCAAAGTACAAAAGTAGTTTGCACTCAATTAACTCAGCAGGAAGGAAAGGAAAGGAAAGGAAAGGAAAGGAAAGGAAAGGAAAGGAAAGGAAAGGAAAGGAAAGGAAAGGAAAAAAGATAGTCGTCTTCTTCCCAGTAGGCTCAGGAAAAAGCAAAGTGCTATAGGCTCTCCTAGCTTGTGCATTCTTCCTCAATAATAACTTTTGCTCTCTTGACCAAATCTTGGAGAACAGCTGAAGTGCCAGAGGACTGGAGAAGGGCGAACACTGTTCCTCTCTGTTGAATTAAAGAGACAAAAGCAAAATGTTACATCTAGGATGCAAAAAATGAAATTTACATTTACAGGGTGAGCAGATAACATGGTTCAGAAGTACTGCATGCAAAAAGGACCTTGAGATTATTGTTAATCATAAGTTAAAAAGGAGCCAGCAAATGCTATTTTAGCCTACATTAATAGAAACATAGTTTCAAAGTTGAGAGAAGTAATAGTCCCACTATATTCTGTGCTAGTCAGGCTTCACTTGCGAGTACTGTGTTCAGTTCTGAGAGCTTCATTTTAAGTAGTTGTAGTGAGTTTAGAAGGTCAACAAGGATGATAAGAGTTAGGAAGAGCAAAACATATGAGGAGAGGTTGAAGGAGCTGGGCATGTTCAGCTTGGTGAAGAGAGGACTGAGAGGAGACATGATTGCATTCTTTAAACCAGAGAGGAGGGAGTAGGCCTGTTCTCTGCTGCCCCGCAGGGTAGGACAATGTCTAATGGTTTGAAGTTACAGGAAAGTAGATTTGGTTGAACATTAGAGGGAATGTCTTGATAATGAGAATGGTTCAGCAATAGAACAAATTGCCTAGAGAGATGATGAGGTCTCCTTCTCTGGACATCTTCTAAGAAGAAGCTGGACAGTTACCTGCTGGACACGCTTCAACTGCAGATCCTGCATTGAGCAGGGGTTGGACTCAGTAGATCATGAGACCTCCTCCAACTCTATGATTCTATGGCTCTGTGGTTCTTTGACCACACTGTGACGTTGCTTGGCCATGTATGCCCCTGTATTCATCTGTGAAGTGCTGGAGGGTATGAGAATGGGGAAAAAAACAGCTGATATCGCTCAGCAATGGTTTTCTGTGACCACGACTGAACACCAAACACTGAACCAAATGAAGTTACATCTTCCTGAACCTGACTTAACCTTATGTGGCCTTGCTTACTGGGAGTTTACCTTGTATGCCCTGGCTTGCTGAGACTTTACCTCAAGTACCCTTACTTAAATCAATCTGCTGTCATTTCTCCTTGATCCTCAAGCCTCAGCAGAAGAGCTGGTCTTCAGAAGGTAGCAAAAACATCACTAGAGATGAGTGACTGTGTTTCTACAGTTTTAAAGAGAATTCAGCCTCTTTCTCTTTGGGAAGGAATATATATATATTTTGCCAGCACCTTAGAAAAAGCCTGCTTTCCTGAATATTATCTGAATCTTCCCCCATACAGTTTTGTGAGAGTATCCCTCTCCCATACCACAATGCTCAAGAGCTCTGCTATGTCTGAAACACAGTAGAGTATGCAAAATATTGGCCTGTCAATATAGCTACTGCTGTTACTACTAGTGCAGCAATAAATAAGCACAACAAACAAAGCTCTTGTGGTAGTACTGCCACTGCTAAGAGTGAACCAAACCTGTGATAAATGGTTGGAGAATTTCTTCACCGCTGGAGAAATGCTTTCCCCATTTCTTCACTCATAACTTTGATTTTAATACTGCTTGACTCATCATACAGCAAATCCACATGTGTGATGACAGCCAGTGCCTAAATTAATTCTCCTGATGGTTGTGTATTTGAAACAGAGTCAGACTGTTCATGCAATGGACCTTTGCAGAGGGTGTTTAGACAGTCTGGCTGCTCACAAAAGAAGATATCCAAAACTTCCCAGTGAAAGCAGAAGAACAGCAGTGGGATGAACGGTGATGTCCAGTTCCAGTTATCTGCTTCCTTCATGCATCACTGCTGGAGGAGGAGGAGGCTACCAGGTGTGAATCTCCAACAAGAGGCTGGTTTTATTTAGGGTTGTGTATTTCTGTAATGCCTGGCACTGGAGCATTCTTGGAGTCAAAGCACTGTGTGAAGGATGGCTTGGGAACTTGCCTATGGAAAAAGTGTGGGAAATTTCCCAAACCACTCCTAGTATACTGCCTTTGCTCTGAAAATCCCTCAGACCCAGGAATTAAAGAAATAGGTATTGAGATAGAAATACCTGGCCTCTGGCAAGAGGTTCGTACTGGACAATCCAGTGGGATGTTTGGCTCACTGGAAGTGAGTAGTATATCCTCCAAAATATTGTCTTGTCTCTCTTGCTCCCCTTGATACAACTCTGCCATTGTTCCTATGGAGTGAAGAAAGAGCAGACAGTCTACACTGTCTGTAAGTGAGAGTACGTGAAGAGGGAGGCATGGCTTTGGATCATTTTTTGCAATAAAATAAGATAATCCTTCAAATATATGCAGTGGCCTCTCCACTTTCGCAAGGGTTTGGGATGCAGAACCTTTGAGAAAGTGGAAAAACCACAAATAACCCCTTACTCCCCATCCCATGCTCTTCCAGGGCTCCCCTGCCATTCTCTTAAGTTTTGCCTCGGGCAAAATGCATGAGAATGGGAATGAGAAGAGAGAGCTCTGGAAGGGAAAAGGAAGTCTTGCACTAGCTTCCCCTCGAATTACTTTGCATTTTGTCTTGGTGCGAGCTCTACATGCCAGGGCAAAATGCATTGGGAATGTGGGGGAGCTCCAGAGGGGAGAATGCATGTACATATCCCCTTCATTCCCTTGACTTTTTCCTGAATGTGCTTGCCTCCCTTCTCCAAGCCCAGTAAAATGCAAGGGAATGGGAGGACAAGAATGCACCGGGTAGGAGAGAAAACACGTGTACTTGCAAATACAGTTCTCCCTCCACATTCATGGGGTTCACTTTCACAAATTTGATTATTTGCGAGGTGCCTGCTTACCCTGCCATTTTCTCCTCCCATTCCCTGGCCTGGGCCAACAGCAGCAGAGTGCAGAGAGGGCGATTTCCCTTCCCCATGCTCCTTCTGCCACAGGCGAGAGCTTCTTCGCTGGCTTTCTCCTCACTCCAGCTGTGGGGAAGCACTTTCCCAGCTGGCTGTCTCCTGTGTCCACCTCCACCCTCGCAATCCCAGTTGCGCAGGTGGGGGCAAGGAGAAAGCCATTGGGGAAGCTTTGTTCCCGCTGGCTCTCTCCTGCGCCCACCCCACACATGGGTGGAGGCCATGGTTATTCACAGTTTTTTCACTTTTGTGGGGGTTCTTTTTCCCTACCTCCTGTGAAAGTGAAGGGCCTACTGTAATCAAATTCATGAAGGTCAAACCCACAAATATGGAGGGAGGACTGTTTTGTTACTGGTTAGTTTTACATTGGTAACCTCCAATGAGGTAAAGGTAGCCTACATAACTCCCATCTTTCTCTCTTTATCCTTACAAGAACTCTGTGAATTAAATTAGGCTTAGATAGAGAATGACATGTCCAAGTTCACCTAAGAAGTTTCATGACTCAGTGAGGACTTGAACTGGCACCTATTTTGTCCCAGCCCAATGCTCTTAACCACTATCGGTTCGTTCAGATAAATAACAGATGGGTTATGCAAAAGATAGCTTCATTTGTGGTTGTGCCTTAGCACTGGCCAAGCTGCACCAGAACCATCTTGATGCTCATGTCTTATTTTGCCACCTGGTTTTGTATTTTTTAATTGTTTGTTGTGGATAGGGATTCCTCTAATATCCAATTAACTTGGTTTTATTCTTCCGCATTTTCTGTGGCTGGAAGCCATTGCTATAGTTCATAGCAGCTGAAAATTATTTCTTTTCTGCTTGTTATAATCTCTGGCCCTGACAATAGCCATCACGTTGAAAGAGAATATTGACAATCTACAGAACAACCAATGCTTGATATGAAACAGAACTCAGAAACTTAGAACCTATTTCTGTTGGCAGAATCCTGTGATAGACCGCAATAAACCGCAACGAAAGGGTGACTGCCTTTGAGAATTGTCATAGTGTATTACTTGAAGAGCTAATTTGAGATATCAGCACACTTTATGCAGGCTTATTTGGAAGCTAAAAAAATCCTACCTTATTCTATTGCTATTGAAAAAAATGGAGCCATAATCGTGGGCAAAGTTTCCTCGTTCTGTTCAACGCTGGGGAAAAGAGAGCATTCTTATTTAGAAGCCAGTACAACTGAAATGAGTGCGTGAGTATCTTAGATTTCATATTAGAACTAAGTCACTCCTTAGCTTGTCTGCTCAGGATGGCCTCATTGCTTTAAGGTTGTTGCAAGTATTACTGGAAAGCATGTTTGAATACTGACTGGAATGAAAGAACAATTTTATCATAAACAGCACAAACTATACAGATCGTATTACTCTGCAGTCACTTGTACTATACTGGATGGAAATTTGAACCTTACACTGTACCCATCTTCTGTCACAGTGTTTGCTTCATAGCAATCTATAAAGGCAGGGAAATGACTTTAGGCCTTGTCACACCAAGGTGCAATACCACCAGAGCAGTGCGTTATTCCTAGTTTGGGATCAGTCCTATTGCATGACATCATTGCTCACTGGCAGATATTGCACTTCAATCTGTTTGAAATGTGCCCTTTTTTCATGCTGTAAGTAATCAGTTAATCCTCCCTTTCCTGCAAAAATCCAGTTAGCTGTGGGAGTGCAGTTTTCTCATAGTGCTTCCTTCCATAGCTGATCCAGTAGTGGGTGTGGTGTGAGTGTTCCCAGGTTGTCCCTCCTAGCTACTCCCAAGGAGATCTCTGCCCAATAGCATCCAGACCAATCATGAGGTATGGGGTGGAGAAAAGGACTTGGCAATGATGCTGTAATGTGGAGGGAAGAACAGTGCGAATGACACTACTCATCTGCAGATGGCAAAAGGTTGTGATAGAGTGTGTTAATAATCTAATACCATCATGGGAGTGGCTATAGTGGGATTCCAACGGAATAACACAGTGTTAAGGTGTGGTGTGATAAGGCTCTCTGTGATCTCTAGTAAAACTAGAAAACTTTGTTGTATGGATTACAGTTGTTCCAGGAGAGGGGTGTGATATGCTGTGGTGGCAGAGAGAGGTAACTTTAAAAGAATTAATTACAGGGACTCTTAACAAGAAAGTAACTGATAAAACTCAAAGGCATGTTTAATTTACAGTGAAATGCATTTTTTAAAAATGGATCCTGAGAGATAGGACACGCTGTTCATGTCTTCCATTTTGCAATGTATGGCAAACTCACAGTGGCCTCTTAACATGATTTCTTTTTCAGTAGGCAAGATGTTTTCTATCTGCCATCTTCAGTTACACTGTTTTGCAATATTTCTTTGGGGTTAATGTGAGCAGAAAATGCCAAACTGAAAAGCATCAATTGATGACAAACATCAGTCATGTTCTCTGGGCACAGAGAGTTGGCACAGGCCTTGAATTACCACTACTGGAAAACAATGCCATGCCATTATAGGTTTTCCCTCTTTGACAAAACCTTGATGCAACCCTATCAAGACAGCCCATCTGGCTGCACCAGGTGGTAACAGTGTTCCATCTACACTGCCAGGTGTCAGTAAATGTGACAGGGACCATGGGGAAGACAGAATATGTGTTGCTTATTTACTGTATTTTTCAATCCTACTTTGCAGACAATTACTGCTCAGACAATTTCACTTATGATTCCCAAAGAGACTCAATAAAAAAGAGAAAGAGAGAGGCTCTGCTGTGAGGCTTACAAATTAAAGAGACAAAGACATAGAAAGGAAAAGGAATGGAAGAAGAGGGAAGAGGAAGCAATGGTGGCTGGTAGCTTCCATGTCAGTGGGACAGTGAATCTGTCATCCTTACTGCAGTGTCCTCTCATCCCAACATGGGGATGGGAGAGAAGTGGGACCACAACAATGCTTGTGCATGACATTGTTGTGGAGCCACTCCTTTCCTGTCCCCAAGCAGCGTGATTGTGGATTAAATCATTGATCGGTTTTCCCTTTCAATGACACATGATTGGGCCACCACCCCTGTTACCTGTGCTGTGGAAGGACAGGCAGCGCAATGGCAGTGCTTTCTCCCCCAGTGCAGCCTGGGAAAGTTCCTGGCTGTGCTGCATAAGGAAGTAATGTGTTCATTGCACTCCTTTCTGCAGGGAGCTGGTCCTGTGCAGAGGGGAACTTTGCTGTCGCATTCCCTTCCTGGCAGAGCCACTGCCAGGATCGCCACCAGAGCATGACAGGACAAAGTAGTGTGTGGAAAAGGCCCATGTATATCTTTATGAGCATGAAATAAGCAAGGACTTACATCCCTAGCAAGTAGGTGTGTACTGGATTTTGCTGTTAGGCTTTAATTATATGCATCCCTTTCCGGGGAGAAAACTCATTGGAGTCACAAGGCCACTTAGAAAGAGGAAAACAAAACAGGGTGACACTTTTATTTGGTACCCATGTTATTTACAGAGCTCCTCATTTCCTTATCTTAAAGACTGAAGCAGAGTTTGGAAAAGTTATTGTTTGGACTGCAGCTCTCAGAATCATCAAACTAACATGGTCGTGGGTCTTATAATAATAATAAAAAAAGTTTTGAAACTCTGAAATTTGCTCTCAGTTAGAAATGGGTGAAAATTCTGTTTGGTTCATTTTCTGATAAAAGTAATATCCCAACTTTGTAATTTTTTTTTTCATAGGGAAGATGACTATGGGAGAAACTGCAAGAGGCCATTTCTGCACTACACTGTTATAGTGCTGTTATTCCACTTTCAATATCCTATAGAATCCTGGGATTTGCAGTGTAGGGAGGGACATTCAGAATATTCAGCCAGAGAGCTCTTTGGCCTCAGTAAACTACAAACCCCAGGATGTTGAAAATGGGGCAATAGTACAATAACAGTGTAGTGCGGAAATAGTCTTAGTCTTTCAAGCAGAAGGCTTTTAGTAGTTAGCTCTTAAAATCTACAGTTTGGATCGCAGTATTTTCAAACACGTGTGCAGCTGATGCACCATTGCCCCCCCCGTTCCTGATAGGTTCTTCATCTTTATTGGCTGTCAAGCAGGTAGCTTGACATGATCTTCTTTATACTGGAAGTCACTGTATGTATTGAATTTGGCCAGTAAAGATGGATGAAAAATTAATCCTGTTTATTTCTTATTAGAATTTTCCAAAATTCATAGATGTCTTCATCAATTTGATGGCAGGAACTTGGAGATTTTAAAATTCTGAATATGGAAGAAAGACAAAACTAAGATATTTCAATTCCTGTGACCAGTACTAGTATTTTGATTACCATATATACTCATATATGAGTCGACTTCATGTATGAGTCAAGGCAGGTTTTGGAATGAAAATTTGGGGCATTTTGATATGACCCTTAGGCCATTCCATGGAGAGGGGAAAGCACCAGCATCACCTCAGAGGGCCAGCTACCCCTTGTCACCAGTACTGCCATTCCCCTCCTCCGGCATTCAAGAAAGGTCAGAAGCAGTGCTGTGGCAGATTGTGTAGAGTATCAGTGCTTCTTTTATGTCAGTGGTTCTCAACCTGTTGGTCCCCAGATGTTTATGGACTTCAGCTCCCAGAAGCCCCAGCCACTATGGTCAATGCTCAGGGCTTCTGGGAGCTGAAGTCCACAAACATCTGGGGACCCACAGGTTGAGAACCACTGTTTTATGTTCTTCCAGGATGGATAAAGTTCTTACCTTTTGCCACTCAGAGAAAAGGATGGTTCCTTTTTTTTATAAGAGTTAAGAGTCATATTGTCCCATGGATAAGTTGACCCAAGTTTTTTGGGTTGATTTTTTATAGACATACATGAGTATATACAATCTGTTGGTTATGTGATAGGCATGAAGGATGTACCTATACCTGCTAGCTATCCAGTGATGCTTCTTTACTTTTACCATCTTACTACAGTGCAAAAGGGACTAAGTCCCTTTCTGCACTATACTGTTATAGTGCTATTATTCCAGTTTCAACATCTTAAGGAATCCTGGGCTTTGGAGTTTTGGGAGGAGCATTTGGAATTCTCAGCCAGAGAGCTCTTTGGCCTCGGTAAACTTCAAACCCCAGAATTCCACAAGAAGTTGAAAGTGGAATAATAATAACAATAAAAAATAAAGAATGTGGAATTTGGTAGTCCAAGAAAGGAAGTTGGAATTTGTTGTAAAATATTGCATATTGTAACCCATGTCCTGCCTGAATACCATTAATTGATCGTTTTATGAAAAGCACCTTTAATAAAGCTGGATATTGTTTGGCTTGGACTATTTTTTTTCTTTTTTTAAAAGAAAGTGGAATAATGGTACTCTAACAGTGTAGTGCAGAATTGGCCCAAATTTTCATTTGGTTTTAATTATGATTGACTCTGGAAAAGGCCTTCTGTACATGTTTTCCAAGCTGATCTGGGAGAGACCGCCAGCAGTTTGTCAATGGTCTGTGGACCGGTGTTGCAGAATAAAAAAGGGTTATTTTGTACTTTTACTTTTCAGTATTGTGGATTTAAACAAGCTCCCTTTGTTCCATGTGGGTTAAAATTATTAATATTTCCTTCTTTTTAATTATTTGAGTTGAATTTAGGGATGCCAATTCTCAGCTGGGCAGAATCCCCAACTGATGGAGCCTGTGTGTCTTCAGAATAGGAGAGCTTTTGAAGAGAAGTTCCAACAGATCTTGATCTAGAGCTGGTCCAGATGGACTGGCTGAAATAATAGAAGGCCTGTGGAAGCTAGCAAATGGTAGCTGGTTGACATGACCCCTGCATGGAGTTGTTGCCAAGAGAATACTTTCTCTACTTGCCAGTTTCTTCATATTGAAAAAAAAAAATTACAGTACAGTATGTCAGCACATAATTATGGACTGACAGACCTGAGGCAAGAGAGGTGGCCATTCTAATTATATGGCCATTCTCCAGAAAAAGAAGAAAAAGAATAAGATTTCTTTTAAAAAAAATAAGAATAGGGTGACTCTTTTAACTACTGAATCACACAGGCTCTTAGATGTCCCTGATAAGTTGGATGATTTCCATATTATGTACTCAGTACTGGAGTACTGTATGAAAAGGCGACTGGCCCTGGATTAATTTGAATATGGGAAGTCTGGAACATGTGAGTTTGTGTGTATTTATGGTTTTAATCAGCCCCTACTATAGCTGTTATTAGAGGCTGGAGGGGTTTCTCGATTGCCAGAGCTCCAATCCATTAAGGCAGGGGTGGGTAGCTTGTGGTCCTTCTGATGTTGACTGCAGTTTCTGTCAGCCCTAATAGAGCCTAATCGGGGATTGTGAGAACTGCAGTCCAATAACATCTGAGGGCCTACAGATTGAACACCATTGTGCTGTGGAGTTCTGTAGCCAAAATTTTGCACCACTTTTTTTGTTTTCTTCTTGGTGCTCCAGCAAAGATGAACCTTCGGTGTGCAAAGATGCTCAGCCACTCAGTGATGGCCCTTCTGCAGAGGAGAACATATGGCCACCATATTAGACCAAGTTGCCCAAAGGCTACATCTCATCCCACTTTCCATGTCCTTTTAAACTCATCTCATTAATTTTGGTGCTATCTCATAGCTAGTCTCTTCTCATAGATGTCTGAAGCAAAATGCAACACAGCACCCTATAGTAAAAACAGAAAACCCATAAAAATTTGCAAGCAATGATTTGCAGACCCAATAGTGACCAGCGTCAAATGATGTGCAACTAGTCAGAACTGCTTATTTACACGTAACAATTTCAAGGAAGACTGGGATTGCCTGACAAACTATTTGAAAGCAAGATGGGGAAATATATTTGTACTAAGTATAGAAGAAAGATAAGAATATTAAATGGAAAGATAATTAGTAATTAGAAGAAAAAAAAAACAAGAGTAAAATAAAAATCAGAGAGAACATGTAGGATGAATCTTAGGGCCTTTCTGCCCTACACTGTTATACTGGTATCATTCTGCTTTCAACCTCCTGTGGAATTCTGAGGTTTGTAGTTTTCTGAGGCCAAAGATTTCTCTGGCTGAGAATTCTAAACGCCCCTCCCTAAACTTCAACCCCCAGGACTCCATAGGATGTTGAAAGTGGAATAAAAGCACTATAGCAGTATAATGCAGAAATGGCCAATGATAGTATCTGACATCTGCACGTTTCTAGAGCTGAGTTTACTTTCTTACCAAGACAGATTACTGAATGTTTGATGCAAATAGTAAGAAAGAGCATCTTGGGGCGGGGGGGAAGCAGCTCATTACTCCTCATGCCATCCCTATGCCCCCGAGAAGATAAGAAAAAGCCAACAGGTTCCCTAAACACAATAATTTGGAACAAACTGGTTACAAAGAATAAGTTGTTTGTATTTGCTGTAATTAAGGCATAGTGATGTTACCTCACAATAATTTCTTTTCTGGAGTGCTTGAAACTGGTTTATGGCACTTTTGTACTCTCAGGGTGTGCATGCCCTTGTTATTTAGGGAGCTTGTTTAAAATAATTAACTGAAAGTAACCATTTTGATTGACTCCGAATAATGAGACATCAAAGAGTTATTTTAAGAAATTGCAATTAAGTGGTAACCAGCTACTTTGGGAGAGAGTTGTAACAGAGCTGTAATGGTAACTAATTGCTTTTAAAAGTAGTTTCTGCTTTACTGAATGCTACTGGTTTCCTTAGGGATGTAGCATCTTTCTCATGTGCTATTGAGAAGCTCCCACTGTTTTATTTTGCTCTGTTCTGCTCCCCTTCTCTCTCTCTTACCCCCACATACCAGGAGGGGATCTCCTTATCTGAGGCAGGAATGAAATGCTGATTGACTCATTAACAGATTCCATCAAGAATGTCTACTTATATTAAAATCCAGGTGGGGTGAGCGGGAGAAAGGAACTATCAAAGACTAAACAAGGTGATATATGGAATGACAATTAGAAAAGGAGAAAGTTCACATCCATGCTGAAAATATATCAGAATGATGCGGTAATAGTGTAGGTTTACCATGCCACTTACACACTCATCATTTCTGCACTACACTCTTATAGCACGATTATTCCACTTTCAACATCCTATGGAATCCTGGGGTTTGCAGTTTGCAGAAACTGCAAACCCCAGGATTCCATAGGATGTTGAAAGTGGAATAATCGCTATAAGATGTAGTGCGGAAATGGCCCCAGACACACCTAGGCTTTGACATAAATCTATTTTTAAAGAATAACAACAGCAACAACATTATTTTCTGATTGCTTTTTCACACCATTCCTACTGTTTCTATTACATTCGTTTTACTGATGGGGCAAGTAAAGATTCCAATTACTACCAAACCAGGCCCCAGTTAAATCAATATAGTGCAGATTCCCTGGTTTGGTATCCTATGTATGGAATTAGTCACTCCTGTGTGGAATCACTTTTTGCGCAGGAATGAGGAAATTTCTGCACTTTTAAAAGTATGCTTAATACAAGAGGATGTTATCAAAGCACAATATGGAACACACTATTGCAAATGCTTTCTGCTTATTAAGTTATGGGGAAGCTATTCTGCAAATGTCCACTCCTTTTTTACAGGGGCAGAGGGGGAAGAAACTAATTACTTGCCCAGAAAGTGATTTAAAAGCCAGTTCTATGCCTTTGTCATAGCAATCACGAGTGAAAAACAAAAGTCATTTGCAACCGTACATTTGTTTTGGATGAATTAATCTTTTTCATTTCTTGACAATTCTTTCCCTCCTTAGCCTCCTCTCTCTGATAGTTTTTCTGGCTTTTATTTCTGTTTGAAAAAGGATGCAATTTCCTCAAGGAAGGAGAATAGTTTGTATGCCTCTGGAAAGATTAATAGAGGGCAGAGGTGACGGTCATAAGCATTCCGCTTAAATAGCTTTCCACTAATATTGTGCATTTTCAAGGGAACCAAGGGAATGGGTAAAACATGTAGAAGGCATTAATAAACAAATCAAACCAAGAATAGACTTCTGTTCCTCTGAGTATACTTGAGAGTTTTCAAACAGAGTATAACTGAATTGAAGCCTTTGTTTACTCTGAAATGTATAATATAGATTAGTGATGATTGAGAGAGTTAGGATGGAACCCTGTATGTAGGCCTTCTCTAATCTGGTGCCCTTGAAGTGGATTGGAATAAAACCATCATGATCCTCAGTGTGTCCACTGGATGATGGAACGATAGCCCAGCACCAGATTGGAAAAGGCTGGTATAACTTTTCACTTAGATATTATTAAAACTGAATAGAAGTGTGACACTTCTGAGTTGAAATATATGACTAGTGTATATACCTAGTGTTGCCTGGGATTTTATTTTCTCATAGGTAATACTTGTTAGAATGATTTGAGATCCTGTATTTCTAATTCCTCAAACCCTCTTGTCTAGTTCCTGTAACTTTTCCCTGTATTCCTCAATCCAATCTGTATTCAGAGTTATTAACACAGAGAAGTTGGGTTCCTGAGGGAAATACACTCCCCTCCTCCTTGCTGCTAGGTCTCATCCCCATAGCAATTGGCCTATTCAGAGATCTCTGGCTGAGAATTTTAAAGGCCCCTTCCTGAACAGCAGACCCCAGGATTCTATAAACTGTTCTTAGGCAGCCAATCATATGAGGTCTTCGCCTGACACAGGCCCTTTCCGCATGGCATTTGCCATGTGAAAGGGCACCTGGAGCATCATGCGATTGTGAGGAGCGATCTGCACGATGCATTCACAATCACGCGACGCTCCAGGGGCCTGCAGGTGCCAATTGCTCCCAGGCCCCATGCTTACTTACCTGGTGTGTGGAGCCTCCAGAGCCGCGCAGGTCGTGCTTCCTGCCCCAGAGCAGCCTGGGAAATTCCCAGGCTGCACTGTGGAAGGAAGAGGTGGGTCTCTTGCGCGAGCAGGCAGCTCGTGCAGAGCTGAAGCAGCAGGGATGTGAGAGCCTGTTGCCGGAGGCTGCTTGCGCAATCCCCACACCCCAGCGCCAGAAAAAGGTAAGGTGCAAAAAGGGCCACAGACAAACTTTGACTTTTATGTGTTAGATTACCGTTCCCCCTCCAGATTCACAGGTTTGACATTTGATAATTATCACAAATTTAATAATTTGTGAGGCGTGTGTGAGGTCTTCCCCCATTCTCCCCGCATCCTTCCCCTCCCATTTGTTTGCCTTTTGCCCAGCCGCCAGTGCCTTCCTTCTCTGCACCTGGGCAAAAGGCAGGCAAATTGGAAAGGAGTGCCATGGAGGAGAATGAGGGGAAGGCCACATGCACCTTGTCTGTGAACATGACTCTCCCTTCCCATTCGTGGAAGAAAGCAGGTGTGCACAGGTAAAAGGCAAGGGAATGGAAGGGGGAGAAAGGAGGGAAGGCCAGTATGCAACTTCTCCCCCTTCCCATTTGATTGCCTTTTGCCCGGGGTGCAGAGAAGAAAGGCACATGCATCCGGGCAAAAGGCAAGAGAATGGGGAAGCGGAAGGGAATGGGAGGGGGAGCACAGAGAGGGAAAGCACATGCATGCTTCCTCTCACTTGCTCATTCAGGTGGGGGAGTTATTTGTTGTTTTTCAGCTTTCACAAGGGTTCTGCACCCTGAAGTCTCACGAAAGTGGAAGGGCCAATGTACACTGTTAGGTTGGAACACTTCTCTTAACAGAAGCCATATTCAGTTCAAGAGGACTTGAGTCGGAGTGGACACAGAACGGATTGTGCACTGTTAGCTCTTGCATCTGACTTATGAAACTTGCACTGCAGACACCACAGAATCTGTTAAGAATGGTGTTAGTGAGGTGACAAATATCTTGATGTGAGATTGTTCTTGCTTTTTAAACCCAGCAAATGGAAGCTGCAATTGTCACCCGTTGCTGGCTGCAGTCAACCCCTTTTTACCTAAATCCCCAGTGGCATATTTTATTTCTATCAGTGTCTATCAGTGTCTATTTCTATCAGTGTCTATCAGTGGTGGAGAATGGTGAGACTTTCAGTCACTCTTTTGTATGTTCATCCTGGGGCAGTAGCGATTGGTGTCTTCAGTCTCAGTGGTAGGCATTAGTCTGAACTTTTAAAGAAGCTACCCAAGGTTCTGAACCATATCCCCAAAAAGATTGGGCACCTTGGAAAGCTCAAACTGAATCTGGAGGAGATTCACTGTTCTGCTGGCATAGAAGGCACCGGTCACTGTTGCTCTGAGCCAGCAAGATTTTATTTATTGTTATGCTCGCACCAGGAAGTGTATTTTCTTGTGGTAATTTAACAGTAGCCACTTTTAAATAATTTTTACAAATGTATCAGAGATAGATGTGTGAGTATGTGTTAGCTGATACGTAGGCAGGTAAATGTGGGATCACATACGTGCCTACATACCAACTCTACTCACAGATGTTTTATGCACTCATTAAAATCTTTCAGCAACACTTGAGAAAGCTACTTTTTGGAGCTATAGCTCTCAGAATCTCCCAGTCAGCTTGGCCACTAACTGTGCTGGCTGAGGGATGTTGTGAGCTGTAATCCCCAAAAGAACAACTGTACAGACTGAAGTTTTTCCTCCATGATCAGAAACACAACAAGGACTTTCTGCAAAGGCCATTGATCAAATCAGAGTGGGAAAATCTGTGAGTTTCACCCCACCATTCACATTAAAACAAAACAAAACAAAAGTTTTCTTTCCATCTTCAGTCTGAAGGAGTGATTTTTTTTCACACACACAAAAATGAACTGAACAGATTTGTTTTCCATCTACACCAGCCAAATTCAGTACTGACACATATTGGAGAGGATAGTATATCTGTCTGCATTGTGGTTCTGGTCACCAAAGGTGATCAAGATGGGAGAATGCCTGTGGTGCAAACTTAGATTTATCAGTGTTTATGGATGTAGCAGATATTTACAGCAGATAAACACATGTAACTACACTATCATTGGATACCACAAGGTAAGGAGGGGAGTTCACACCTACCTCCCACCATTTAAGCAGAAGGGTTAAATAGCAAAGATGTCAACAAAGGTGTCTCTACTCCATAGGAGCAAACTCTTCTCAAAGCTACCTCTTCCTCCCTACATGGTGTGCTTATGTTCTTATCTGTTGAAATGACAAACTGAGCTGAACAGTGCAATAAGGCCTCTTGTCTATTCCATTGCTATTACTATGCTGCAGCTACTGATAACAGCAGTATTAACAGCAACCATTTCCTTGCTTAGCTGGACCTGTGTGATAGAGTTTTGTCAACTGGGCAGGTATTTCAATTCATCCTCTTTTAGTGACAAATGCCACACTCTTCACGGGTGTTAAAATTGATGGGTCTGTCTGTCTGTCTGTCTGCTCCTCACATAAACATTGTGGGGGACCCTTGTTCAGCGCTGACACTATTTGACACACAGGGATTGAAAGTCAGAGTTGAAACACTCAGAGCATTGGGCCTTAAATTAAGAATCTCTCAGTTTTGGTTCCTTTCCCATTCACTTTTTTAAAATGTCATCTTCTATAAAGAAATAAGTGAATTCTTATAAAAATCCAAATGGAAATTAAATTTTCATCCATCCATAGGTCAAGTAAAAAAAGTTAACAGCCCAGTGCTATCCAGGTCTACCCAAAATTAAGTCTGACTCAATTCAGTGGGTAAAGAATTGCAGTCAAAGACCCCCTGCTCAGTCCGTGGGCTGCCTTTGGCCTATGGGAAATATTCACTGGTGAAATTCTGGTAATCTCATTCCCCACTGCAGCCTCCATTCTCGCCCAAAACCAGCTTGAGAGGGCTGAGAAATCCTTCAGTGCAGCGAAGGAGAGGGAAGGAGAAGAAAGATAGATTTACACCTCTGCGTCTTGAATTCAGACTTAACCAGACTGATGGATGTAAAGAGACTCTTTCAGTCCTCATAGTAAGCCCATGTAATTTGATTGCTTGCAAATCCGCTCTTTTCTAGGGATGCAAATACTTGACAATCTTATTCTTGCATGCAATGATGAAGAATTTCTAATGTTTTCTCCCTGCACATACTGAAATCTTTCAGGAAATTATTCTATCCAAAAATACACTTTTTTTTTTGCACAAAAATCCTGAGGGGGGGTTTGTGCCCCCCCAAAAAATCCTACATGCTTTTTATGTGCACCCCACGATTGTTTCCAGATAGTTACATGGATTTTTGTGCAAGGTTACTGCTTTTTTGTGCAAAAACTCCCTAAAACAAAGCAAAATTTTGTACAAAAGATCCATGTGGCTATCTGGAAACAGCATTTTTTTGCATTAAAATTATGCTTTTTTGCACAACCCTCTCCATGGTTTTTGAACATAAAAATTCATGTGTGTTTCTACACTAAATATTTCCTGATACACTTCAAGATCTGCAAATGCTGGGAGAAAACTGCACAAAATTTTTATCACTGTGCTATTCTTCCTGAAAGGGTTTCTTAAATGTTGGGAAAATCAATTTTTAGTCAGGAAGTAGATAATGATGTATATTCTTTCTACTCTGCTTCCACTTCACATTTTCCAATAATATGAATGATATTAAAAGAGTGTTTGACCTATTTCACTTGTCTCTAGATCCTGTGATATTAGTAAAAGAATGTTTAGTGACATCAGAGCATGGGTTCTTCTGTCAGATTCCTACCATCAGCAGGACAAGACATACTGGTTCCTTGCCTTGATGAAGGAAACTGGCATCTTTACCTGGACTGGAGAAACAACAGCATGAACCCCTTTACATTCAGTGATTTAGTAGAACCAAGGAATCATATAGTTGAGATACCAGAATGTTTTGATTACCAGGAATGGTTCCTTCATCTGCTACCCCCTTCAGGCTTCTCTCCCACTCATGTCTTAGCTGCAGTCCGTGGTAGGAGTCAGGGTGGGATAGGAAAAAGGATCTTCCTAACAATAGTATATTATAAGGTGATCTTATTCTAATGGAGAGTTTTCTCAGAGTATTTAGTCTTCAGTGGTCAAGTGAACCCATTAGATTTAGAAAGGACTTACTCTTTGAGCAGATGGAAATTGCTAAAGCTGGTGTGTTGGCCTTATTTTTGGATTCGCCTTGGAGGCATAACCTGTGTGGACAGTCATGATAAACATCTGCCTATTTGTGCATTTTGGAATTCCCTAAATCTCCAGTAGGGAACCTACTGGAGAGCCTACAGATGTTACATTACAACTCTCATTGGATCTTATCACTGCCCATACTGGAGAAAACGATCGTCTATGGTTGCTGATGGAAGCTGACTCTTTGATGGAATGTCTGTCCAGAGTGGTCCTGTGGTTCCATTCCTTGAGTTCCCCATCAGTCATCTTGTCCTTTTGGCCTTAATTTGCCACCCTGGATCTGATACTTGGGTCTCAAGGTGACCACTATGCTGGACAAATGGCTATGTTGATCAGTTGATTCAGTGTGTTACCCTGTTCCCTGGGGGTCCCGGGAGGGGCACTTAAATAACCAAACAACAACACACAATTTTGGGGAGAATTAGCTGGAGCACTCAAGCTAGGGAGAGGCAGAGTAACTTAGCAGGATCTTGCAACCCAGCGTCTACAGGGTCAGGTCAGTCAAGCAGCTAGATAGGTTTAAAGTAATCAAATGATGTTTTATTGCATCCAAACAAATAGAAAAGACACCACAGTCACACAGCTACCTAAGAGATTAGAGGTTGAATTAGGGATAGAGACTTTCAGGGAAAAATGAGTGATACAACACCTGTCTCATTGTCCTGGACCTCGGGAGAGAAGCCGGGGGTGCAGAGAAGAAACTCAGCTCGATTAGCTGAGGGGAGCTCGCCAAGCAAAGCGGCAGCAAGATGGGTTGAAACTCAGGAGCGATCTGAGGAAGGTCTTGGAATCAGGGGTTTTTATAGGGTGAATTGGGACTGCAGGCTATGCCTTACTCGGGGAAAACAATGAGTTTTGGGTGCGAGACAATGTCTAGGAAGGGTCACAACTTTGCATGATGGAATCAGAGCCGAATTAACAATAGTGTGGCCAGTATGCAAATGCGCAGTGCTTACCAGTGGACGGCACAACCTTTGTCCAGTAGCCTGCTCGGGGCAGGAAGCTTTTGTTAGTACCGCGCATATGTAATAAGGTGTTTGTCAGAGAGGTCCCTGAAGCGACGAACCGGCTGTGTCTGGCCTGCCTGGGTGGGGAATGGAATGTCCAGCAATTATCGGCTGTGCCTGTTTGTGTGCTTGTCCGGTGGCCTCGCAGACATGTGGAGCAGGGTGGCAGGGGAAAGCCGAATTGGTTGATATCAAAAATGATATTGGGTGCTATCTCCGGGTAGGCCTAGACTGCAGTAACAAGTGTGGTAAAGTGTAACCAATTGTCCTTGTTAATTGTTACATTAAAACATCCAAGCAGAGATGTAGAAAATAAAAATAGTAAAGATTTTTAATATATCAAATGAAACAACCACTTAGCCATCGGTTGTAACGTACACAGTACACTTCAAAACAACATTATTCCCTGAACTCCTTCCACATCCCCAGCCCACAAAGCCCTATAAGATCTTCTCAGTTCCTCTCTCCTTAACAGCATTAACATTTCCTAATATCTCTCCCTTAGCACTCCATGTCCAGTGATCAGCTGGCTCTACATAGGCTTGCCTGCTTCTTACTTCACAGTGTCTAGCAACATCTTGGAGTGCCATAGGTTTTCCAAGCTTGACTTCCGTGGTCCAGTGGTACTGACTATGGAGTGTGGTTAGGAGAGGGACAAGATGGTGAGAGAAATGCATAGGCATTTGGTCTATAATATGAAGCTGACACATCCATAAGTGTTCCCCCCACCTCCGTCTTATTGAAGCTGATGAAGCTGATGATGTGGTAGGGGAAATACATGACAGCATAGGTAAAGACGTAGTACAGGAATACCAGGCTACTTTAAATGAATTCAAGTCTCCAGGACCAGATGAACTACATCTGTGGGTATTAAAAGAACTGATAGAAGTAATCTCAGAACTCCTGGCAATAAACTTTGAGAATTCCTGGAGAACAGGAGAAGTCCCAGCAAACTGGAGAAGGGCAAATAATGAACTCATTTTCAAAAAGAGAAAAAGAAAGGATGCAAACAGTTATCACTCAGTCAGCCTGACATCAATACTGAGAAAGATTCTAGAGCAGATTAATAAGCAGACAGTCTGTAAGCACTTCCAAAGGAATGCCATGATCACTGAAATTCAACAAGGGTTTCTCAATAATAAATCATGCCAGACTAATCTTATCTCTTTTTTTGATAGAGTTACTAGCTTGGTAGATGAAGGGAATGCTATGGACATAGTTTATCTTGACTTCAGTAAGGCCTTTGACAAGGTCCCCTATGATATTCTTGTGAACAAGCTAGAAAAATGTGGGCTAGACAATGCTACTGTTAGATTAATTTGTAACTAGTTGATCAAACCCAAAGGGTGCTCACCAATGGCTCCTCTTCATCCTAGAGAGAAGCGACTAGGAGGGGTGCTACAATATTCTGGACTGTGCCTAGTGCTGCTCAAAATTTTTATCAGTGATGTGGATGAGGGAATAGAGGGCATTCTTATCAAATCTGCAGATGACACCAAATTAAGAGATGTAGCTAACACCCCAGAGGACAGGGTCAGAATTCAAAATGATCTTAACAAATTACAGAGAAGGGCCAAAACTAATAAAATGAATTTCGACAGGGAAATATAAAATGAAATACATAGACATAAGATGGGTGACACCTGGCTTGACCTTAGTACATATGAAAAAGATCTAGGAGTCTTAGTAGACCACAAGCTGAATATGAGGCAGCAGTGTGATGTGGCAGCTACAACAGCCAAGTGAATTCTGGGCTGCATCAATAGGAGTATAGTATCTAGGTCAAGGGAAGTGATGGCGCCACTCTTTTCTGCTTTGGTCAGACCCTACTTGGACTACTGTGTCCAGTTCTGGGCACAGCACTTCAGGAAGAATATCAGCAAACTGGAACATGTCCTGAGGAGGGCAACCAAAATGGTGGAACACCTTGAAACTATACACTATGAGGACTGGCTTAGGGATCTAGGTATGTTTAGCCTGGAGAAGAGAAGGTTGAGAGGTGACATAATAGCTATGTTTAAATATTTGAAGGGATATTAGATGGAAGATGGAACAAACCTGTTTTCTGCTGCTCCGGAGACTAGAACATGGAGCAATAGCTTCAATCTTTAGGAAGAGAGATTCCATCTAGATATTAGGAAGAACTTCCTGATGGTAAGTGCAGTGCAACAGTATAATGTGCTGCCTTGTAGTGTGGTGGAGTCTCCTTCTATAGAGGTTTTTAAACAGAGGCTGGATGGTCATCTGTCAGGAATGGTTTGATGGTGTTTTCCTGTATGGCAAAAGGTTGGACTTGATGACTCTTGTGGTCTCTTCCAGCTCTATGATTCTGTGATCCTATCACTTTGTGATTCTGTGAAGGACACAGGTCTCACCTAAGGAACGTTTTAATAGTTTTAAAAGGCAAGTGAATTAGTTTCCCACAATTGCAGTTTGAACTGTTGCACATCACAACTGCAATTTAAACTGTATACATCAGAGCTGTGGGACCAGAGGGTAGGGTTCATTTTCTATCTTTTTTTTTTTAAATAACATAATAAAATCACTGTTCTCCAGAGCATTAGCTGCAGATGAAGCAAAACAGAAAACTGTCAAAAAAATCAATGCACAGCTATATACTAACTACTCTGCAGCAATCAAAGGTGGTTTTCCATTGGCTTTGTAGTGTTCGTTTTGTATTCACTGACCTGAATAAAATTCACCAGGCCATTCAGTGCAGAACTGCCTGTAACAGGACTGGACCCAGGACTTTGTGAACTTCACTCAAGAAAGTGGGAGGAGATTTATTGTTCAATATGATGTGAATTGTGAATCCATTTTGCTGAAGCTGTGAACTGATAGTCACTGGCTGTATAACTGTGAAAGCAAGGGCTCAAAATGCAGACTAATGCAAGCATGAAACTTAAACTATTAATTGTAAAAAGATGACCCAAGAACTTTTTTTGAAAATCCTTGTGAAGATTCAGTTTGTGGCAGACCAAAAATATTACAGATCTGACACTGAAGAGATTAATGGTGAAGATCCAAGTAAGTTTTTACCAGATGTTTCCCCATGTTGATATTGGGTTGACAATTATACTGGTAAGAACATTTTTTTAAAAAGCAACCTAATTGTAACAGTATGAACCTGGAGTGGTTGTATACTACTGTGCTATCGTTTTTCCTTTTGGCTAATATTTTTCAGTTCGACCTCTTTATTTCTTTATGGATTTCTACCTGATTTATAGACTTAAATTCCTCAACAATATTTTATGTTGTGGTTTTTGTGCCTTCAAGTTGTTTGCAACTTATGGTGACCCTAACATGGGATGTTCTGGGGCTGAGAGTATGTGATGCACCCAAGGTCACCAAGTGGGTTTCTGTGGCTGGTGGGGAATCAAACTGTGGTCTCCAGGATCATAGTCCAGTGCTTAAACCGTTACACTATCTGGTATAGAAATGATAAAACATTATACTGTAATAGTACAGATATAATATAATGACAAAGACATCTAAAATGAACAGTACTAAAATCTCAGGCTAGCAATTTATAAAACACAAAGTGATTTTTTTAAAAAAAAGATATCTTGGTAAGAACTGAAATAAAAACATGTAATAATGTTGCTGTATAAACTTTGGCAGGCAACAGAAGGAGTTCTAAAAATGTGTAGCCACTAATCAGAACTCCCCAGGCCATCAATCTAGTATCTCTGAATGGTTCGGAGTAAGGCACCAACTATTGCTCTTTCCTTTACATAAAGCCATTTCCTTTACATGTTCAAGGAAAGTTACTTTGTGGATCACAGTCCTCAGAATCATGAAAAACAGCAGCTGCATACCCTCCCAATATTTTACAGAGGAGAACTGGGACACGTGTGGCCAAGTGAATCAGAATGTATGGCAAGATGGCAGGAAGGACAGGGTTCCATTTCTCTTTCCTCTTCCCTGTTAACTGAATGCAAACTACTTTGGCATTTTGAACTCAGTTTGCAGCAAGTGAAGAAAGCTGAAGACAAAGGAGGAAAGTTGGAAGGAGGAGAGAGAAATTGGGACATTTTAAAAACATCTGGAAAAATGACAAAACTGATTATTAGTTGGCAGGTATGCAGTTGAGACTCAGCATAGTGTAGCAGTTTGAGCATTGGACTATGACCCTGGAGTCCACAGTTCATTTCCCCACTTGGTTATAGAAGCCCACTGAGTGACCTTGGGTGTATTACATACTCTCAGTCCCAGAAAACCCCTTGATAGGGTTGCTTTAGGGTCACCATAGGTCGGGAGTGACTTGAAGTCACACAACAACAATAACAATGCGGTTGAATCGCAAACCACGGCCAATGTAGGCCTCCAGCAGCACAGTTCTAAAGCTGGGTCTTTTTTTTTTTTTTTTAAATCCAATGGTGTGAGAATACACTCTGAGCTGAAGCAAGCTCCTCTTAGTACATGTGGCCAGTAGGCTTCAGGATTGACTTTTCTGATATACATAATGATAAGAACAAGACTAGAGAGTGAATGAAAAATATATTTTTTAAAAAACTCCAATTATTTAGTCAGATATAGACAAACACTTAGTGATTGCTAGTTATAAAGAACCCAAGAGAGCTTTTCTGCTACAAGCAATATGCATTCTGCCTCACTATTTCTTGTTAAGCAATTCACCACCATTCACAGTGTTATATAAATGACTAACAGCGATAACCAGGGTGGATTTTAAAAATAAAAATAATAAGAAATTTTATAAATCTCTAAGAGTTATTTTCCTGCAACTTATGTTTGCATTTGATTTTTTAAAGGATGGTAGCATAGAAAATCTAATAGAATATGAATTATATTTGTTGTTTACTTGTTTACAGCAGCTATTCTCCAAAGAGCTCCAGGGAGGCTAGTGGAAATCGTATAGGAAGGAGTGAATCAAAGATAAAAATTAAACAAAGAACCCAGAGGCACACATACAGATACTGGATGAAAGATCAGTCCATGTGTTTTCCTGGGCTCTGTATGGAGAAGTTAGGAATTTATAAAAGGTAATTTGAGGTGAGAGTCTGAGGGATCGTATCAAACGTTCTCTGAAAGCCATTGGGAGAATCATCTACCTCCTGAACTGTGCAGGTTAAAGGGACTGAATATGACTTGGGTATCCAGATGCAAGAAATATATCAAAAAGAAATAAACTTCAGTAAAAGGACATTTTTAACTCCAGGAAACTGACTCTGAAAGCAATTGATAAAACTAAGCCTTTCATGTATTGCTTTGAGTTCCAACCCTAGAGTGGTCTTTCTTTAATATAGATACCAATGCCAGCACAATAACTTATCTCCAAATACCTCATATTCTTCTGCACTTTTGCATCTGTGCTTTCTTCCATGATTATTGTACAACCTGAGTGTATTTGAATATGGTGCTGGAATAAGGGAAACAGATGGAATATATTAAAAACATAGGGCTATTCTTACAATGAGATTGGAAATCCTATATCTCCTTTACATATGAGTAAATCCCATCACAGTCCTGTGAACATGTTTCTGAACAGATGTTCATCAGATTCCACTGTCATTCTAAGTCATCAGAGTTCTTATAAAGTCTAAGTCATCAGAGTTTTTATGAAGTCTGTCAAGAAAAAGCAACTGTGAACATATGCAGAGGGCTTTCCCCTGAACACTGAAAAATGATTGTAGCACTGTGTCATATATAAAACTGGAGCGAGCAAGGAAATTTTGTTTGTGTGTTTATGTGAACATTCCTTGGACATCTCTGAAGTGATGCTCGTTATACTGAGTTAAATACAGAATCTGCCTTCTCTGAATGGAAGTGTCCATATGCAGAAGGTGCCTGCACTCAGTGTTCGTGTATGTTTTTCCCCATAATGCAAACTTCCAAGTAGCACTTGCATGTGTGTGTGTGTGTGTGTGTGTGTGTGTGTGTATGATTTCCTATATTTGAGCAAAATAAAAAAACCTCTATTTTGTTAAAAGCTCAGTAAAATCAAAGCAGGAAGTTGAAGCAACATCAGCAAAACACTAAACGTGATCTATCAGAAATCAAAGGCCTTCTGAAAAAGAACACTTTTCCATTTTCTTGAGAAATACAGGGGGATAAAATGTTCTTTCTCTGTATCTCTGTGACTCCCCACCCTAGCAGCAGGGCTGCCTTGGAAAATATGGTGCGCCTTGTAAAATATGATCTTAAGTGAAATCCAGAAGACCTTAATTGTCAGGATAAGAGGAAACTAATATACAAGAACAACAGAAGCGGAAGCTGGGGAGCATCCAATGGAATCCACAGCAGAAACTGGAGTATTCATAGGGTCAAATGTGTTGGGCTTTTTTTTAACTAATAAAATGACTGGCCAGAATCCCATATGGCAGTTGCGAATGTATAGCCTGTAATTATGCATTCCAGATTACGCACTGTTACGTTTTCATAGTCCCTCAAAGCCTGACCCTGTTTTAGTTGCCCTGTCACTTGAGAAACAGCTGGCTGCTATTTCCACCACCCTCATGTAAGAGATCTCTGGCGCAAGGACGAATTGTGACAGGTACTCTTTCTGCCTGTCTGCTAAATGGGGATGGGGGGGTTGAGCCAAAATTGACTGTGTAGCATGATAATTACACATGTACAAAGACCATATAGGATTCTGGCCATTATCTTTTCAGTTTCTTGACACCTCTCTCCAGTTTCTTCTGTGTAATATACAAGGGTGCTTAATCAAGATGAGGTATATTGTCAAGATGGTACATTCTTCCACGTGTAGCGGTCCTTCCTATTAGTGAAGAAATATTGGTCAAAAATCTATAACACCACAACAGAGATTTTTCATTATAAATTTCCAGTGTCTCCAGAATTCTATTTATTTGAATAACAATTTGAAAGAAAATATTGGAAGGTGATACCCTAAATGATCTACATTATCATGTTTAGATATTTGAAGGGATGTCATGTCGAGGAGGGAGTGGGCTTGTTTTTTGTTGCTCCAGAGGCTAGGACAAGGAGCAATGGATTCAAGCTGCAGGAAGGGAGATCCCATCAGAACCTCAGGAAGAACTTTCTGATATTCAGAGCTGTCTGGCAGTGGAATATACTGCCTCGGAGTGTGGTGGAGTCTCCCTCTTTGCAGGTTTTTAAGCAGAGGCTGGATGGCCATCTGTTGGGAGTGCTTTGATGTGTGCTTCTGCATGGTAGGGGGTTGGAGTGGATGGCCTCTGTGGTCTCTTCCAACTCTATGATTCTGTGATTCTGTCTCAGCAGCTGCTTCTGGAAAGCCCATCAACAGGACACAAGGACAATTGCATCCTCCTATTCTTGTTTACCAACAAATGGTATGCATAGGCATACTGCCTCTGACACTGAAAGTAAAATAAATGCAGCATGGTTAGTGGCCATTGATAAATCTTGTTGTATGTCGTCAAGTCACTGCCATCCTGGCAACCCTAAGGTGAACCTATCATGGAGTTTTCTGAGGCTGAGAGTGTGTTGTGCACCCAGGTTCACCCAATGGGTTTCCATGGCTGAGCAGGGAATTGAACCCTGCTCTCTGGGGTTACACCACACTAACTTGGTGGATTTATTCATAGAATGTGTTCCAGAAAGCAAACAATTCCTATCTAGATCTATCTAGACAAGCCCTGCATCTAAGTTGGATTGTAGGAGCCCTTGTTTCTTTTTATTTCTGTTATTTCACATCTTTTTATGCTTTAATTGTACTTGGTTGTTGTTGTTTTTTCTGTTAGCCATCATGAGTGCCAGTTTTTGTCAGAAATGAAGGTTATGATTTTCACAAATAAGTAAATAATTCTAGCATATAAGAAAAAGGGGTGATACATATCCATAGGCAAGCCATAGTACTCTGAGCCAATTGAAATTTCCAAACGATTTTGAAAGGCGGTTGCATGTAGCGTGAATGATAATGGCCTCACTCTCCTGTATCTCCATTTAGAACTAATGCACTGTAGTGCAAGATGGTTCAATTTCCAGGCACACTTGAGACCCAGTGCTTCTTGTTTCAAGTACTGGAAAACAATTTTGGGTATGTTTTTCAAGTATTTCCCCAATCCAATAACATGACCTACAGCTTAATCTTCAACACAGTTTTATCTGCTTAAGATTTTTCTATGTAGAAATGAAAACAGACACAGAAAAAGGCAAAGTTTCCTATCAACCTTGGCTCCACTGAGAGAGATTCATAATTATGAGCTACTTTTTTAAAAAGTGTATATATGTTTGTTTTTCCTTATATGCATCTTGGGGAATATAGAGAAGAGACAAAGGAATGCAATGGTTGCCAGGCATAACCTTGGAAATCACTCTTTTTGGAATCCCTGCAAGTGATTTTAAAGTTGCATTCACCTGAAAAAGGCCATTAAATATTACTAGGCTGAAATGTGTTGGGCTCATTAGAAGAATAAGATTATTTTTTTCAACACCCTGAGTCTTTGACCGTTTTCGTACTGTACCTGCTTCCATTGTCCTCCCTTGGCAGTCCCTACAGTGTGAACGCTCTGTGACCAGCTGTCGCCCTATGGAAGGGAACATGAATGACATGTCCTTCCTTCTGCAGTTCAGCCAGCCTGTTTCCCATGCTGTACTGAGGAAGGAAGCACATGATTGTCCTTCCACCCCTTCCACATGGCTGGCAGTGACGGGAGCTTGCTTTGCAAGTCTGGGTGAGGAAAACAAGGGAATGGGACGAGGAAAATGATGTGTGTGGGGGGAGGTAGGCACATGTTTTAGTGAATAACCGAATTTGTGAAGGTGAAACCCGCAAATGTAGAGAGAGGACTGTACCTTTGTATTTGCAGAATACCTTTTTCCTTCTGTAGCCCAGGCATTGAAATGAGGACAACAAATCCACTCTGGCACAGATTACCGTATTTCCGGCGTATAAGACGACTTTTTAACCCAAGAAAATCTTCTCAAAAGTTGGGGGTCGTCTTATACGCCGGGTGTCGTCTTTGCGGTCGCCGCATACGGTGGGGGCAGCTCAAAAATGGCCGCGGCCGCATCCCCGCCGTATGCGGCCACCGTATGAAAGCACTCAGGGTGGTGCTGTGCACTTACCTGAAGATGCGGGGGGAGAGGCTTGTTGTGCTAGCCGCTCTTCCCCCTTGCGCGAGTGCTGGTGGCGCTGCCTCCCCGCTTCCGCCCCCACCCCCGCCTACAGCTCCCAGGCCAGGGAGCGCTGAGGCGGGGGGGAGCGGCAGCGTTTTGGGAGTCTTGTTGCGCTCGCCGCGCTTCCCCTTCGCGCGAGCGCCGGTTGCGCTGCCTCCCCGCTTCCACCCCCACCCCCGCCTACAGCTCCCAGGCCAGGGAGCGCTGAGGCGGGGGGAGCGACAGCGTTTTGGGCGAGGCTCGTTGCGCGAGTGCTGGTCGCGCTGCCTCCCCGCTTCCGCCCCCACCCCCGCCTACAGCTCCTAGGCCAGGGAGCGCTGAGCTGGGGGGAGCGGCGGCGTTTTGGGCGAGGCTCATTGCATGAGTGCCGGTTGCGCTGCCTCCCCGCTTCCACCCCCACCCCCGCCTACAGCTCCCATGCCAGGGAGCGCTGAGGCGGGGGAGAGCGGCGGCGTTTTGGGCGAGGACAGAGGTGGGGAAGAGTCCAGCAAGTTGGCAGAGAGGGGGAAAGGAGGGCTTCCCTCCAGGCCGGCGGGTCAGGTGGAGGGCAAGGGCCGGCGCCGGCCTCCCCCGCCCTCCTCCCCTCTGGGCACCCGCCCCCCAGGCCCCTCAGCCCCAAAGAGCCGGGCGCGGGGTGCTGCCCTCTTCCCTCTTCTCCTCTGCTTCCCTTGGTGGAAGCAGCTGTGGAGGCTCGGGCAAACATTTTGTTTCCTTCCCAGCCCCAGCGGAGGAGGCCAACGAGGGGAAAGCGGGCGAGAGCCGAGGAGGGCGTTGGAAGAGGGGTAGTCTTATACGGCGAGTATATCCCAAACTCTGTATTTTAACTGGAAAAGTTGGGGGTCGTCTTATACGCCCAGTCGTCTTATACGCCGGAAAATACGGTAGTCTTGAACAGTTTTACCATACCATTTGCTGTTGTTTGCATCTTGTGAGGAGCTGATCTAGTAGATTAGACCTGCTCATATAACCACAGAAGAGGACATCCCTGATGATAAAATGCTCTAAACCAGTGAATAACTTAGGAAAGAAAGCTGCACTGTGAGCCTGGTGCCTCTTTTAAATGGGTTGATTAGAGACAATCTGGGTTTTACTCCTTGCTTAGATATACGCTCACTTGGCCACTTGTTAAGGTAACCCCTGTGAGCTATTGGTTTGGCCCAGTGGGTGCAGAAACACTAAGAAAGGACTGCACTTGCTGGTTGAGTTCAGAAAGAGAGGGAAAACTGAAGAGGAGAGGGCCTGTAGGTGCCAGGGTAAAGGAATAGGCCTGTTCCACCTTGAATAAGGTAGTGGTATTATCATTTATGTATTTAGGAGGGAACAAGAAGGTCAGTTCCTTATAGTGGAATTTCTATTATGCATTTCCACCTGTTTTGTATCTTTTATTTAGTGCTTTAAGATTTGCATCGAAATATTGCAATGCTATTGAGCAATATTTGCAATCAAGTCCTATGCTGGCACCTTGTTGGATGCTTAGAACTTTTGGGATGGTATATGTATGTTAAATTTAGTATAAGATTTGTTGTATTATTGTTAAATATATTCTATCTATCTAGGAACTTAAATTGTGATTGTGTTTGCAATATTCAACTACAGTTGGCCCCACTGAACCCAGAGAGAGGTACATTAACTCTTGGTTTAGTCTAGCTCACAGAATTATTGAAGGTAAAGTTGTGGATTATTTATTAGTACATATATAATTTAGCTTTGCTGCTATGAACTCATATCGGTATTCAAGATTCTCCTCCTCCTCCTCATTTGATCCACACAACCTTGTTAAGTCGGATAAACAGACCACACCTTAATGTACCCCAGATGGACATGGAGCTGATATGAATCCCCAAACACAAGGTAGGAAGGTATAAAAGAGAAAGAAAGATATACGCACGCGCGCGCACACACGGAAGTACTTTGATCAAAGGATCCCAGGTAGGATGATTTATTCTTTCAGTCTTTCCTTCTTGTACCATTTTTATGTTTATATTAAAGAATGCTTACAGGAAGAAAAAATTCATGCATCAGTAAAGTTACAGCTTATACATGTGTAACATTCTGTCTGACATTTAAGTTCCTGAGCCTACATGACCCTGTTCCTAGGTCATTCTCAAGAGTCCTTCACTTGTACATACTGACTATAAACAGGAGCAGAGCAGAATAAACAATTCTTAAAGCAAGGTTGTTTGATGAGCTCTGAGTGTCTAAAATGTCAATTAATACACCAATTCTATAGCAAATTACAGAGCCCCAAATTTCAAGCCTAACAACCTCATGAGGCAAATGAGGCTGAGGGAGAATGACTGCCCAAGAATTGTTCCAGTGAGGTGGCTAAGAGGTTTCGAACCTATATTTCACAGGCCCCAGTTCAACACTGACCACTACACGATGCTGCCCATCGACTGATAAGATGGGACAACTCCTTGCACGTCATACAGAGCTCCTTAGAGGGCAGGGAGGATACAAATGTAGTGTTTTAGAAAAGAAAAGAAACATCTCTGTTCTGATAGAAAAGTTCCTAGGTTCTTATTGCAAGCCAGCTCATAAACTCAGCTAACTCAAAAGAGTTCTGCTGATTACCTCATTCTTATTTTCCCTCTCTTTTATTTCCTTTTTTGCCGCCAGGGATCAATGGTGAAATGAACCATTACATCTCAGTAATGCCTGTCCCTTACGCTCCTCTGGAGAAGAAACTTGCTATAGTGCACTTGTCTGAGGCTGCCTCTTTCTTCTCATTATGTGCCTCACGCTCTTCTGCCTCCAACTGTTGAGCTCTTATTAACTGCTGGTCCTTCTCATTTTATTTCTCGCTTCCTCTCTTTAACTGTCTTGTGAGCTCCACCTGCCCACTTAAATGGTTCTGAATCCCCCCTCCATTTATCTGCATCTCTGGTGCATTTGCCAAAGCTTATTTACCTCTCTCTTTGAAGGCCGCCACATGCCTTATATAGCCTTAAACAAAGGATATGGCCTTGAACCAAGGTAAACTACTAGTTTCTTGAGCCCAACATTTCTGACCTGATTGATGTTAGCCCTGACCTCCTGCCAGGAGTGATCTCCTTTGCAGTCATGGACAAGGAGCCCAGCACAGAGCTTGGAAAGCTGTTATAGAATCACAGAATCATAGAGCTGGAAGAGACCACAATGACCATCGAGTCCAACCCCCTAATGTGCAGGAACATATACTCAAAGCATCCCCAGCAAATGGCCATCCAGCTTCTGCTTAGAAACCTCCAAAGAAGGTGACTCTGCCACACTCTGAGGCAGCATATTCCACTGTTGAACAGTTCTTACCGCCAGGAAGTTGTTCCTGATGTTTAGGTGAAATCTCTTTTCCTGTAGTTTGAATCTATTGCTCCATGTCCTAGTTGCTAGAGCAGCAGAAAAAAAAGCTTGCTCCATCTTCAAAATGACATCCCTTCAATTATTTAAATATGGCTATCATGTCACCTCTTAACCTTTTGTTCATTAGGCTAACCATATCTAGCTCCATAAGCTACTTCTCAGAGGGCATGATTCCTAGACCTTTCACCGTTTTAGTCACTTCCCTTTAGACACAGGAGCTGATTGTTCTCCACAGTACCTGAGGGCAACAGACTAGTTTAGCTCTCCTCCAAAGACAATTATCAGTTTCTAGAACATTCAAAGTATAAAGTCTGTTTGTCTGTGACCTATTTAAGTTACCTCTAAAAAAAAGTCCACACAAAAACTCATATACTTTTTTGTATAAAATAATCTTGTCTTATACATTAAGCATTACTTCTAATACATGTGCCTTGTTCCTTCCAAAGTGTGCAACAGGGGAAATGTATTCAAAATTGAACACATAAAAAGAGACACATGCATGAATGCATAGATTAGGAGAAATACATGCAAAATGAATACATCATTGTATGTATTTCTCCAAATGTATGCATTTTTTTTGCCCATTTCCCCCCTGTTTGTATTTTATGTGCAATGTTCCCTACACATATTTGTGCTCTTTAATTTTTTTGATCAGACAAGTGCATTGCAAAATCCTAAGAAATGAGAAAAGTGAAGGATAATTGTGTTCCTGTTCACCTAACAGTTTGGAGAATGTGAACTAGGCTGGCTCATATTAAAAAAGCAAACCAAATAAATTTCTTCGCTTTCTTTAAACGAATTGTTGGTTCCCAGGGTGCAGATATTTGGATCAGTGTATTTATTGGATGGGCACTACCTTGCTTTAGGACATTAATATTTTTCTAACCTTGCACTTGAACTTAGCACTTAATGGCGGGATCTTTATTTTCCATTGATTGTCCATCCAAAGTGAAATTTATCAATAACACTTTGAACAGCTTTGGCTGGGGACCCTATGCTAGATGGTTCATCTCACATTCAGCTCATCCATTTGAGAAATAGGAACAGAATAAAACAACAATATTTCAACCAGGGTCATGACTCTTCTGATTCACAGCCTGAACTAATTAGGCCAAGTCAAGAATGAAAAATGTTCTGCACTGGAAGAGCCCATCCTTTTCAAGACCCAAGAACTGGATGATGTGGGGAGCGGGAAGGAAGATTTCTCAATTGTAAAGCACATGCTTTGCAAACAGAAGGTTCTAAGATCAAGCTTCAGCATCTCTTAAGTGTTGATGGAATAAGAACCTGTCTGGGACTCTGGAGATTTTCCACCTCCACTCAGTGAGTAAAATCAAGGATGGGAATCACCCGGACTTTCAGATGTTGTGAATCCCCAATGGTTATGATATTCTAAGTCCAGCTTAAAACATTGTAACTGCCGAACAGTTACAATGCTGACACCAGCCATTAGTTTCATTTGATTTGCCATTAAATTCCATCACATCATACTATTGTTATTCTTTTTTTTATTGTTTAAGACTCTGTAATGGGTTTTTTGGTTTGTATGTCCACATGTGAAGTTTCCATATATTTTATTTAAAAAAAGAATCAGGAAAGAAAAACCAACAACAGTTCCAATGGGAGTATGGCTCTTGGTATCCCCAAAATTGTGCACTCCTGTTACAGAAGCTGAAATTTAGAGATTCATTCACCTCTAGTCCAACCAGTGCTTAAAATGGAATGGGTGGGATCCAGATTCAGTTATCCTTACAGTAGATCCATTAGAAATCATTGAAACTTGCACTAAATCCCTAGGTTTCTGGGCTCTGCATCATTGGCTTCTATATCTTCTTTCTCTTTTGTGGAGAAAGGAGATCTGAGTTGCATCTCCCGTGTTTACATCTCCACATTTTTAATTATAACAAACAAGAAGGCGTCATTACCAAATTTCACACACAGTTATGTGACTTACATTTTGCTAGGTGAGGCTTCCTTAAAATAACTCTGATTTCTGGCTTGCTTAGTCACAGAATTCACCACAAGGCATGTCAGCACTTAATTTGCTCTGACGCTTTCTGCATTACCATGAGAATGGCTTACATTCATGTATCCAAATATTTTCTCGTATGGGAAACATATGCTTCACTGAACATTCAAGTTGAATCAGATCAGGCCAAAACAGGCCATGTCAGCCAGTCCACCAGCTAGCTACTACCCTGGGCCAGCTCCATTGTGCTGCCTGAGGTGGAATAGCAAATGGTGCCCCTACTCGCCCAAGTCAAGGTACATAGTACCCAAAGCTAGCTAAGTTGTTTTGTCATAAAATTCCATGAGTGCCTTTTACTATCCTTTGCACTAACACAGTAGCAATAAATTAAACATCTAAGGCTAATTCCATGCCACACTGTTATAGTGCTATCATCCCACTTTTAACACCCTGTGGAATTCTGGGGTTTGTAGTTTTCTGAGGCCAAAAAGCTCTCTGGCTGAGAATTCTAAATCCCCCTCCCTAAATGGCAAAGCCTCAAGTTCCATAGGATGTTAAAAGTGGAATAATAGCACTATAACAGTGTAGTGCGGAAATGGCCTAACACTTTTCTGACATTTCATAACACCTGATTTCTATTGTCTAAAGAAGAATTTAGTGGTGGGGGGCGCAATGAAAGAGCACTGATGCCCCAGATAAGAAATCTGCCCCTCGCAGATGACATCTTCCTTTAGTTTGAAAATTTCTAGCATTACATTATGGAGTTTAACAGTTCAATTGAACATTGAGACATATAGTTTAGGCATTCAAAGAAAAGGGGCAGAACAAGTGACCAAGGGAATGTGAACACAGCAAATACTAAGAGTCTTAGGTATGTATGAATTTCAGTGCCTCATACTACACAATGCTAGAAATTTGGATATGGAAGCAAAGTTTCATTGGGGTCAGAATTCTTAATGAGGGGGAAAGGTTTATTTCCCCGCCCCCGTAGTTACATCTCTATGTCCTTGCCTACTGGAAGAGCTTGAAGTAATTATTTTTTAAGAACTTCCAACCCTGGAAAATAAATAAATGAATAAATAAATCTGTGCTTCTGTATGTAATTATATTAGGAATGGGGAAGAAGTTTGTTTGGTTATATTATATTGGAAGATAAACCAATCTAATTCATATTTCCAGAACTTACCAGAATGCAATTACCCTTCTGTGTTTGTACTTTTCTGTATGGTTGTTTTACAGAAATAACTCACCATCCGAAAAATAGTGAAGGGTAGGGAGTGTCCACTTCCCACTGAACTATATACCCTCCAACATTTCACAGATGAAAATCGGGACATGTACGGCCAAGCAACATCAGAGTATGGCAGGATGACAAAAGTTATGAATGAAGAACTCACAAGCTAGGAGAGACTGCAGCAGTTTGCTTTTGCTTGAGTCAACAGGAAAGGACAAGATTCTATTCCTTCCTCTCTTCTCTGCTGAGTTGATCGTGGGCTGTTCTGCACTTTGAACTCAGTTTACAGTAATTGAAGTAACTTGACGACAAAGAGGGAAAATGGAAGGAGGAGAGAGAAACTGGGACATTTTAAAAGAAACAGAGATAGAGGGATCATAGAGGCTTAATAAGGGTGGTGGAAGGATTAGACATTTGCCACTCTTGAAGCAATGAATTATTCAATTTTTTTTTTAATGGTCTTGGGGGGATGCAAAAGGAACTTTAGTGACCACAAACCTGGGTGGTCGCCACATGGGTCAACTGTCAAACAAGCCCATTTTGTCCTGTTTCCACATCAGTTGCACATACAGAAAAATACAAGCGTATTTTCATACCAATATCAGAATGTATGAATATTTGTCTGGATTTCTCCCGGTAAGGAGAATTTTTCGCTAAGGGAAATGCATAGAAAAGTTCATTTATTAGGGGAAATGTGTACCTGAGGAGAAATGCATTACAATATTTTATAGTACATATTTCTTCATATAGGAGTAAAAGGATGGTGGAGTGGGCTAAAGGGAGATAATTTGGAAAGGAAGTGGCACGCCATTACAGCAGGAAAACTAGAAAGAAAAAGGATGTCCAGTGGAGGATTGGAAGATTGTGTTTCCGATCAAATGAAAATGCCCGATGGATACAGGAAACTCTTCTCTTCAGAAAGTCACTCTTCACATGAGAGCAGAGAGACAATGATGGGGCTAACATATTTCCTTTCCTTATTTGTTCCCATCTTTTGCTTAGGGTACATTCTTGCTGAACACACATATAGTGCTTTAATTTTTCAAAGATATAGTTCTCATTAGGAGTTGAAATGACCATTTGAGTAGTTTGAACAATCCCTCGTGTTTCCACATCTGCCTGTTTATTTGTTCTTTTTAAAATGCAGAAGAAATTTCAAGTTTAAATTGAATGCGCCTTTGTAAAAAAACACATTTTTTTTTCCTGTTTAGTTTAGGAACTACAATTTAGGTTGTTTTGCTATAAATGCTGATTTAACCAACCCTTTAGTACAGAGTTTTCCAAACTTTTCATGTTAGTGACACACTTTTTAGACATGTATCATTTTGTGACATAACAATTCAGTTTTACTAGCAAACCAGAGGTTAAACTAACCCCTTGTAAAAGATATGGACACATACATACATAAACAGTAATAACAAAATGTATGGGGATGCTTACATTTTTTAAAATATATGATTAATTTATAACATATAACATACATTTTCAAGGCTCGGGTGGGGGGCTCATTCTCATTCTAGGGAGGTGACGCACCTACACCCTTCAGGCGACATACTAGTGTGTCACCACACCATTTGGAAAGCCCTGCTTTAGCATATCTGTATATTAGCTTGGCTTTACCATATAGGCCATATTCTACGCGATTTGTTTATTGGTGGTGGGGGTGGAGGGACAGCTGTTCTCTTAGACCTTTGTACTCTGCATGCACATTACTTTGTGCTGGGCACAACTTTTAGGTCTCCAGAAGTTATCTTGGTTGTATTTGGGTACTTCTTTACAGTATGACAACGTAAAATAGCCACTGTTAGTTTAGCTACAGTGGATCTCATTTTAAAAAAAAAGTCCCATTCCTTCAATGGGTCAAGTGAAAGTTACAAAGTAGACTTGGTGTCTCAATTGAGTGAAAAGCATAGCATTCATACATCACCATAATGGATGTTACAGACATCCAGACAAGATGTATGAATGACACTTTTTCCAGAAAACTCTAGCTCCCTCTGCTGGTTCATGAATTCATTCCACTGTGTGACCCTGAACAACCCAATTTCATCCGATTTTAAAAGCTTATATAGAGTTGAATCTGGTAGTACTTGGCTGAAGACCATCAGGGAACACCAGGAATCTCCAGGAAGGGCAAAGAAGAAATCTTGACTGAAACTCCAGAGACTGGCTGCCACTCAGAGTTTAAAATACTGAACTGGAAAGACCAATGGTGTGTCTCTGTATAAGGCAGCTTCCTGTTTCCTGTTCCCAGGAACCACTGTATTATTCCCCCTAATTCTGACCATTTGTTTCCTTCAATTCAGCAACCACAGAAGGATTTAGTTGCTGAATTACTGGCTTCACATTCTACTAGAAGATTGGAAGAGAAAATGGAACAGCTAAATCTTGGTCATTAAAACTTCTGTTAATGTACAGGTTGCCCAGACCTTGCATTAAAAACACAGAGACATATTCACTAGGTTCAGCTGCTGCCCTCCCCACAAAGAAATAAGAAAGTATGATACAAATTGGTTGGGAAATGTGAGAGATAGTACTGGATTTCTCAAGTAGAGCAATCAAATTGACAAAGCAAGAGCTGAACAATAACCAGTTGCACACCCATCTATCCACCCACAAGGTCTAACAGAGATTTAAAAAAAAGCTTTGTTTTAATTATAAAACATATAAATTAGCTTTAATGATCAGAACTTGTGCATAATCAAATACAGAGCTATGTGGAGGGAAGAGAAAAATAGCTGAAGGTTGCAGTGGTGTGGGAAGAGAGCAGAAAGGGTAGAACAAGCAAACAGGAAGTCACCATTATGAGCAAACACAGATATGCAAAAATTGCTAATTCTTCTGGAGTTTTCTTCTGTTTAAATAAATACTGCTCTCCATATTTGCCGTACCCTCCTCTGACCAGCTCAAGGTTTTTTGTTGCCTGAAGTGAAGATGATATTTCATGCACATAAGCCAAATGGACTGGCAGTCCCTGATAGGTGATAGGATATCATCTTCACAGTGCTGGTTATGACCAATAAAGCCCTATACAGCTCAGGTGTGAGTTATTTGAAGGACCCTATTTGAGCCTGTGGGTATGTTGTGGGTTGAGATCTGCAGAGGCCTTTCTTTGTGTCCCACCACCTTCACAGGTACAACTGGTGGCAGCATAGGACAGTGCCTTCTTGGTGGTGGCTCCCAGGCTTTGGAACTTCCTTCCTCGAAAGGTTAGACTGGCACCCTTTTTGCTGTCTCTCTGTAGACAAGTGAAGATCTTTTATTTGTTTGTTTCAGCAGGGCTTTGAAGGCTGAGTGTTTGGAAGAACAGACCTTGGACAATGTGTTATGTTATCTTTTTGTTGTTTTCTTTTTAACGGCTATGTTTTATTTGGTTTTAATTTATTGTTTAGTTTAATTAGATTTGCCATTTTGTATGATGTAAATTCCACTCCTCCTCCTTCTCCCCATCCCTGAAGGCAGCAGGAGAGCTTAAGGGGCTCAGGGCAGGCTCCTTAACACATAACTTTCTTCTTTACCCCCTGGCTGCTACCACCCAATACATAGCATCTGAAACAACCTTCTTACTCTGCCTAGTAGTGGGGCTGGCCCTACTCTTAAAGCTGAAGGTATTTTTTTTAAAAAAAGAAAAAAATATTTATAAGTATGTATTTTAAAAAGATATAAATTAAAAAATGCATGTTTTCCAGATAAATCCTTTTTAAAACCACATATTTAAATATGTATTTAAACATGATTTTTCATGTGGATTTGAGAGCAGTTACTGATTAATGCAGGGATGGGGCAGAATCGATGTAGGGATCAACACATGCAAAACCTACATTGGCTAGAAATAGTTTGATTTTTATAAAAGATGACAATAATGTTAAAAGTATTATTTGAGGCTGGGTTAAAGTGCAGCCAGTTATGTCCATAACTATCCCTTGAACCTGAAATACCATGTGAATACTGGAATTTTCATGGTTGTGGATGTCACATCTTAGATAATGAACTTGGTTATACTCGGGTCCTTCATTTTTATTTATTAAAAATAGGTTCTCTACTTCTGAACAAATAAATGCTTTATTCTCTCTGAAACCGGGCTTCCCTACCCAGTTGTGCACATCAGTAGCAATTATGTGACTTTGCAGCAAGATGGCTGCCAGCAGGAGACTCTTAAAAGTGCCAAATGACATTTTCAAACACATTTCATGGTGAGAATTGCTTCTTCCCTTGTCAGATTAGAGGCAGAGTCCTTCTGTTTTTCCTTCAATATGAACTTAAAACCTTTAAGTTTGCTAGCCTGGAGGTTGCTTTTTTATTGTGTAAAAATAAAGATTATGAAATATGGCCTTCTGTTTCATCCTGCCTAAAGCATTAGATCTATTTTTTGGGGGTGGGGGGAAATCCTATCCTTAGTCTTGTGATACATATTCATCTTCAGCTTTGTATGCAATGGCACAAAACTTCTACTGCTAGAATAAAAACCAGCTGGCATCCTGTTAGGATGTTGTAAATGGGGCTTATGACTGTGTAACAGTTTGGTATTCACATTTATGATCACAGTACCGTTGCCATCATCACAAATGCCATCCCCCCGGACCTGCCTTAAAATCCAGGCCATACTCTGGGAGGAAGTTCTTTAGTGCTGGCAAGCAGGGTGCTGAAGGATGATGCGTCCAGCCCACCCCCAGCCAGTAAGTTGTGGTGCACCAAGCAATTGCAGCAGAATGCCACAGGGGTCCCTCCTTCAGCTTGTCACACTGCTGCTTGCTAGTAGGAATGGGCTGAATGTGTCTTCCTTGCCACAGCACAAACTGCATCTCTCAGTATGGCTTCGTGGCTTATAAGGTCAGTTCACAGGATTGGATTGGGAGATGGAGCGTAGCTGTGACATCATAGCTACCTGTCTGATGCAGTATCTTGGGCCTCATTTCTTATTTAATCTTTGCACATTTTTCAGATCCAAAACTCTGTCCTTAAGCAAGGCAGTATGCAAAGGTGCAAACTGTTGTGCAAAGTGGTCCACAAACTGTTGTGTAAGGCATTCCACAAAGTATTCCATGTGCCATTCCACAAGGAATTGCATAACCCTCTACAGCTTAATTAGGTCATGTATTACTTACACTGGTTGTGCTCATTGTTCAACTAGTAGTTGGGCAAGTGTAGGCAAAATAATAGCGCCTCTTGTGTTTCCTCCAACACAACATTATCTGCAATGCTCACAGAAGAGGCAGGGGCCATTTCTGCACTGGACTGTTATAGTGCTATTATTCCATTTTCAACATCCTATGCAATCCTGGGGTTTGCAGTTTAGAGAGGAGCCTCAAAGGCCCCTCCCTAAACTGCAAACCCCAGGATTCCATAGGATGTTGAAAGTGGAATAATAGCACTACAACAGTCCAGTGCGGAAATGGCCCTATTAGAAGGTGGCATGTTTATAGAATATCTTCCCCAGGTACAGATAGGAGGGGCTCTTGCTTGTATTACTTCTATGACTAGTTGGCCTTATTCTTAATGACTTTTTTTAGTGGCTGATCTCTGGCCCCTCATCATCTTAGTTGTATTGATTTAAATTTAGCCTCTTTTGTTTCTCTGTGCACCTGTTTCTGAGATGTTTATTTTTTTTATTCTGTTGCTTACATGAATTTTTTAAAAATCAATGTTTGATATGGAATAGCAGCATGTAAATAATTCGGATAAGTAAATGTAGGAAATGTGTAGATCAAGTGCATATATAAGGTATTTGTTAATGCAGAACAGAATGTGAAGGAGATTCGTGTGATCAAGTATATATTCTTCCCAATCAAGTTAGATTTTATTTTAAAAGTACAAATGGGCTCTTAGTGTTACCTATAAATCCTCATCATCTGCCATCTTTTCTTATTTTCTTCTAGGTTTTGTTGTTTCATAAGCTTGTCCTTGTTATTAATAACGTCTTTTTTGTTTTGTTTTACAGTGATGGTCATTTTTTTTAAAAAATATTTTGCTTAGGACTCAGCTGTTTAGTTTGTTGTTACTAATTAATACATTCCTTTGCCAGTGATTTTAACATTTATGAATCTATTCATAATGCAACCAAAGGCCTAAATACTCTGAAGGCACCACCAAGTCCTGTCTGATATTGGAAGCTAAGTAAGGTCAGCCTTGGTTAGTATTTGGTTGGGAGACCACTAAGGAGTACTGGCTGCTGCAGACTAAATTGCTATGGTAAACCACCTCTTAGTATTCCTTGACAAACCCTATGAAATTTATGGGGTCACTATAAGGGTTTGTTTGGATGTTTGTTTTTTGATCACCATAAGTCAAGGTCAACTTGATGGCAATTAACAACAACAGTAGTACTATGAAATACAGGGAACAGGGGTGCAAAATGTGTGGCCCAGGGTTTACACATGCCCTACCCAAATGCCTTAAGTTTGGCCCCATCTAGGCTACCTTCTCAGCTCCTTCTCCAGAAAGTTTCACACAGACTCTTCTTTTACCTTAGCTGTTCAGTGTGTCAGACTGTGTCCCCCTGGAACTGCTGGTACATGATACTATGATTTTCTTCTTCCCTATCTTTACCTTTTACTTTTCTGCCTTTACTTCTTCTTGCCTTTACTTGCCATTACTGTTGTTTGAAGGTAATCTGACAGGAATGAGCTCAGCTGAACAAAGTAGGACATTCTTGGGACTTAGAATCTCTCAAACACCGTGTGCCTCTGGAAGTAACTTTTCCCAGTTCTGCTTCAGGCCTAAGATTGTGTTACACATTTGTCTGGCTCTGAAAACAGCTTTGTAGGTCACTCTGACTGCCTTCGGGTAGAATAGGAATTTTTACTTGGGGATCTGACTTGCCATGAACGTTGGATTTCTTGCCTACTTTACGTTGTCCTGGAGTAGAAGCAGCAATCAGGAAATGCTGGTTATTAAATAGGTGGTTACACTAGCAAGACAGTGCAGGATGGAAGAGAAGGACCCTTTTTGCACCTTACCTTTTTGCATTGCTGGGGTGCGGGGCTCGTGTAAGCAGCCTCCAGAGAGAGGCTCTCGCTTCCTTGCTTCTTCGGCTCCGCACAAGCTTCCTGCTCTCGCAAGAGCCCTGCCTCTTCCTTTCGCAGTGCAACCTGGGACCTCCCAGGATGCACTGAGACAGGAAGTGCGACTGGCCCGGCTCCCGAGGCTCCACACACAAGGTAATTGCATGCGGGGCCCCGGAGTGATGTGCGACTGCACAGCATTTTTGGCTTCAAGCTGAAAATGAAAAAATGCATGCGTGGTCTGCGTCCGGCCCTTGAGCATCACGCAAGTCTGAGTGCGGCGTGTGGACTGCTCCTCACATGTGCTCAAGGTGCCCTTTCATATCAGAAATGCCATGCGAAAAGGGTCAAGGATTTAGGCAACTGTATGGTAGTAATAAGTATTGTCAGGAATCTCTCCCTGCCACGCCACAGCCAGCAAGGGAGGAGAGAGGCCAGGAACACTTGGGGAGTTTGAATATACCAAACACCAGGAAAACACAAGCCAAGCCAGGTCAAGTCCAGTCCAAAGGTTCAGGAGGCAGAGATCCATCCAGAGGGTTTCAGGAAGCAGGAAACACAAAGGTTGTGAGGGCTTGCTAATAATTTGCTGCAAGCAAGGAGTAGCCACTCTGGCAGACTTAAATAGCCCCTGTGAGCAGGTGCTGCTCATTATTGTTTCCTCAACCTAGTCCAAGCAGCCTCCCTCTCCGCAACCTGTTTCAGTCTTCTGCGTGGTGGAGGGCTGATGGGCACAGGTGGCTGCAACTCCTCTGCATCACTGCTGGTTCCCTCTCCATCATGAGCTGGCTGGGGCAACTCAGTCTCTGTTTGACCTTCCAGTGCAGGGGATGTTTGTGGGTTGACTTGCTCAGTCACTGGCTCGACCCCCTGCACAATCATTTGTTCCTCAATCACAGCATCATCATCTACATGGGTATCCTAGAAAGGTCCACCTGAATTTTTGGTGAAAGGAAGCCCCTCTCCCTTGAATCACTATTTCATTCTTAAAGCCACAAGTTATGGGAGGGGGTGATGGGTGAGTTCCCCAGCATCTAAAGGAGAAACCAACAGACCAGGAGGCCTGGATGGACATTGGGTCAGTTTTTTCCGTGTGAGATGGTACAGGAAAAGGAAGTCCAGGAACAAGGTCCAGCTTCAGCCCTAAATGTACACTACCAGTTTTGCTTCTGAAGAGATCTCTTATGTAAACAACAAATGTGACCCTAATTTACCCATCTGTTGAGTTTCACTTTGTTGTTTCACTCTTTGTTTCTGGCATAAAAAGGAACAAAGGCATTTGGAATCTGAACAGCACTGAATTGTCATAGATGTTGCATGTTTCTGAGGAGAGGTGGTGGTTGTGGCAAGTTGGGTAAATTTGTTTGTAGTGAATATGCTAATTTCAACTGATATTCTGAAATTTGAGAATATTCTGTGAAGACATAGCAGTTTTAAAATAGTAAGCTATTTTGAAAGCTGGTATAAGACAGAGATGAAGTGGTGGAGATAGAAATGATAATGAATTACATTATGGGTCTACTTCAAGACCCAAGCTGGTGCTTTCACATCTGTTGGATTATAACTCCCAGAAACCCCCAGTACAGGTGATTGGGGATTCTGGGAGTTATAGTCTAACCTGCCTGGATGGCTTGTGGAAGTTTGTTGTATGGAGTGGAGAATGAAACAAATGTGGAAGGCTGGCTGATATCGTACCCATATCAAAATGGAAAGTTTTCTAATCCAAGTATGGATTTTGCAACACAAATGGTAATGGAGTCCAATATAGGTAGAGCTCATTCTGTAATTTGCTAATATGTTTGATCTTCTTGGCATTAATATCATTTGGTCTGTTTTTACTGCACTGTGGGTAGGTACTCTAGCACTTAACTGTGGATGAAATCTAATGTTAGCTTCTTTTTTTTTTGCTTGCTATTTCCCAGAATGCAGAGACAGCAAGAATGGTGTCAGATATTTACAGCTATCCTGTTCGCATTTATTTTCCTGCTAGCAGCTGTGAGCACTACTGAAGCTGGCAAAAAAGAAAAACCAGGTAGGGGTGCTATTAATTCTATTACTAGATATTTAGAAAGGTGGCCGAAAAATTGCTTTCTCTTTCCGTGTATCTTTTATGCGTGTGTTGACAGTAAAGCTGTTTTTGGAAGACAAAGTAAACCAACCAGGGAAGGGGATATTATTTAAGGGGGCATCATCCCACCCTTTGAATGGGCAGTTATGGAAAGATTTTTTAAAAAAATCTAATCCAGGGATAGGCTATCTGGTACCTGGTAGTTTGCACTGCAGTTCCCCTAAGCCTCAACCAGCATGACCAATGGCCAGGGAAGGGAGGAGGTGCAGTCCAAAACATGTGGACAGCACCAGGTTCATATCTCTGATCTAATCCAACTCTCCACTGTGGGGATGGGCAACTGCAGAAGATAAGAGAACCAATTTTAGCCTACATACTCCTGCCACTTGGCATCAGTCATCTTGTGGCTGAAGGCAAAACCAGAAGGGATTTGTGGTTTCTAGTTTTGGCCATTTGTGCTTTGTGTGCTGTGTTTCACTACTCTAGGCGGCCTCCAGGAATGCCATTTGCCATTTGGGAGCAAGAGGAGGGGTTTGGGGTTCAAGGAGATGTATTGGGCCTGGTCTGAGGAACCACAAAACCCACAGAGAACCACACAGAGGACAAAGGCTATAATTCCTCCCTCTCTATTCGGCAGAGAGGCATGGCAATCCATATGGTAGCAATAGCAGTTACATCTCTATACCAGTTATCAGTGCTAAGAACTCCGTAAGTGGTTTACAATGTGTTTAGCTAATTGCCCCCAGCAAGTTGGGTGCTCATTTTACCGACCCATGGAAGGATGGAAGGCTGAGTAAACCTGGAGCCCTGCTGGACTGAACTCACAACATTGCGGCTGCAGTACTTGACATTTAACCACTGGGCCACCCCTTAGAGATCAACTTCTATTAGGTAAATGACAATGTGCCACACAAGGGTAATATAAAATGGATGTTTTCAGTGTAATGGCTGTTCTTGTGTATACCTGTCTGGGAGCAGGATCAGTTGAATTCAATGAGTTTCATCTCCAAGTAAGTATACTTGATATCTAACATCCCAGAGGATTATAAAGGCAGCCCAGTGATAATCAGTTCACCAGACTCTCTCTTCAACAACTCAGTATCAAGGAAGACCCAAAACTGAGCTTTCAGGTAAAATATCTGAACTGCTGGGAAAGTGTCAGAAATGATAGTTTGGCTTTAGGAAACCCAAAATCTGTTATGAGATAAACCCACCCACCTCCAAAATTGAGGCTGAGCTCATAATCGCCCTACCTACTTAGACCCACACCTAAATTTACAGGAGGTAATTGTATTTGGAAAGCCTTTCTGTTTGATATGTTCAATATGGTGACTATAACATGTCCACCACAAGGGTTCATGGGAAGAGGGAGTTTGCCTTGGATTCTGTCGAATATGTTAGTATGGTCAGAATCCATTGGAACTACATCACCTGTAGATCCTCATGAATGGGATACTGCTATGATAAAGTTATAATGAAGGTGTTTTGAGTGAGATATATCTATTGTGAGAATTTGGTATCAGTAGCTATATTTGCGAGGAAAGGACTGGATCTTATAAAAGTCTGGGATAGGAAAATTTCTAGGATCCATTCTGATAACATGATCAGGAATGTGTGACTGAAATCAGGCATGAATTTAATCCAAGTCTGTGTTGAACAGATCCAAAAGTAATTCCTTTAAACATTGAAGTACAGTCAGCCTTCCACATTCATTAGGGTTCAGGTGCAGGACCCTTGCAAAAGTGGAAAAATCACAAATATCAAAATGTATGAGGGGACTGAGACATGGTGGGGAAAATGGACACCCAGAGTCCAAATAGGGTCAGGGAAAGGAGATGGAAAGGGGGTACTGGGTCGGCATGATGGCTCTCCACTTCCCTTTGTTTACTCATCTCCTTCTTGTGTGTGTGTGTGTGTGTGTGTGTGTGTGTGTGTGTGTGTGTGACATTGGGAGAGGGTTTATGGTGTTGAGAAATCAGGCTGTGAGCCACCCTTAGCTGGGTAGGCAGTGATTGGAGGAGGAGGAGGACCAGAGGCAGGTTTTGAAAGGACTCATGGCCTGATTGGAGCTGCCAAGAGGCAGGATTCCCCAGGAAAAAAGCTCCTGACTTGCAGGCAGGGGCAGGGGTTAGTAAAACTCACAAATAATAAAATATGTAAAAAGTCAGACCAGCAAGAGTGGAGTGCTGCTTGCATATCTTGTCCTATTGAATGCTGGTACCCTATTGAATCCTTTTGCAGAGTCTATTGTTTGGTCACGTGGCCCACACTAAGGACTGAAATCTGCGGATTGGTGGGACTCATTCTAAGATTATTCAAACCACACAGAGTGACAGACCAAATACAAAAAAACAAACAAAAAAACCCCACCCCTCCATACTTACAAATACAGAGGTTTTTCTGGCTAGGTTGATTCATTCTGCCTTTTCCCATGAGTCAGATCCAACAGATGCAAGGATGGCAAGTGGTTTCTGTTTTGTTATGAAATACAGAGAAACTATTAACTTTTTTGACAAAGTGCCTAGGGACTTGCTGGAGTGACAAAATGCCAATATTGTGTTTCATTGTAAATGGCAATGGAGAAATAAGAAAAGATGAATATGACAGCCTGGAGTAGGGATGCAACTCTTCATCTATTTCATTCTTGCCTGAGAGAATGAAAAATCTGAAGTTTTCTACCCACTGGATGAGATTAGGAGAGACACTGTACTTTTTCCCCCCTGAATATTCAGATTTCAAAACTTTTTGATAAGAAGCTTATTTGCACAAGTACTTTGTAATTTGTGTAGTGTTGTGTTCCATGCTGAATACATTTTTGTGTATAAACATTGCAACTTACCAAAATACTGCTTTTTTGTGCAAAAGAACCTCTGTAAACAAATAAGAAAAAAATGCTCTTCTTTTCTTGTTCAGGAAAAAGGCAATATATGGCAAGTATCTTTTTATGGTTGGGTGTCTTGGTTTGTAAAGAGGACAGTTCTCACTAAGGATGAGAAAAGCTGTGAATATTCTTTAATTCCCTATCGTTGAGTTACTACTGCATTCTAGTAAGGGAGAGATTAGCATCACAGCTACAAAATTTTCCAACTCAGTCAGGTCTAGGCCATATCCTGGCTTGGGTAGGAGGGCGCTCATTTGTGATGTAAGCGCTCTGGAGTTTCAAGATCATAGCAGTATAACTTGTTTTTTAATTACCAATACAATTTTTAACTGGTTAAATAGTTGTTTCCCTAGGAAGAACCTTACTCCATAAACATATAATAGGACATACACAGTGATAACCTGTTATTGACATACACGTGTGTAAAGCTTATACACATATATGCCTCTTTTTGGATGGGATGCAGGGAGCTATTCTCCAACCCTTTGTACACTGTCCCAAGCCTCTCACCCCAGCAGCAGATAAGCATTGGGAAGGGCTGCTTCTGTGACTTACCAGTGAGGAGGAAAGGAAGTGAGAAGTGATGGAGATGATGAAGATGCTGCTGATCTAGACTCTCAAGGGAAGGGAAAGGAGAGTGTCCTCCATCTGTGAGTACATGCTGCTTCTTCCCCATTCATCTCCAACCCAGGACAAGACCAGCTACTTCTTCCTCATGTAGACTTCCTTCTCCATCCTTCCCCTCCCTACTAGTAAACAACAGTAGTGGCTCTACAGTGGCAAAGATGAGGGGAAGATATGGACAAAGTACTACATTCCACCTGCTTGATGTAGGATCTTGTCCATTATAGTAAAGACTACAACAATAAACATTTATATATTATTTATATGAATTATCAAAGAATAGTTTGGGGTCCTGACTAGCTGGAGAGCCTAAACCTTTCTCAGAGGCCCTCATATGTTTTCCCTGGGGTTGAATGTCAAGGCTTTTTTTGGAGAGAGGGGCAAGAGTAGGAAACATAAGTATTGAATAGTTAGATACCCTAAGGCTACCAGATCCCTTCTGATCTCAGAAGCTAAGCCGGGACAGTCCTGGTTAGTACTTGGATAAGAGACCACCAACAAATACCAGATGCTGTAAGCTGTATTTCAGAGGAAGAAACTGGCAAAACCACCTCTGAGTATTCCTTGCCTAAGAAAACCCGATGATATTCATGGGGTCACTATAAATCGACAGGAAACTTGAAGGCGCATGCATACATACAACCAGTATCTGTGTCCTGTTGGCATAAGAACACTCTTCACAATATGTACCTCCATCCTATTTTCAGGGACCTCTAAGACCTCATTTGCAAGGAGCTAGAAGGGCCCCCCCGCCATTCCCTCACTTCCATTCATATACCTAAATGTGGGTCCAGTCCAAAGGGATTCCTGCCTTTATTTACCATTCCTGTAGAATTTTAGCCAGAACTTAATAAACTCTAAAATGAGAGAATGTTTTAGATTCTATTCTTTTGCTGGGCAACCTCACCCCACCAGGGCTGTTAATTACCTCTGCAACCCTGCTTGCAAATGGGCTAACAATATTTCTTTGCTTGCAAATAGGCTAATGGGATTCCAAAATCCAAACAACTATTCCAACAGGGCTCATGGACTTATGCTGCCTGTGGAGGAATTTTTGTTGTTGCTTTTGCTAATAATGTGTTTTCTCAAACGTTATAATGTAAAACAGAGGTAATGAATATTCATTGCTTTGTTCCCAAGAGATCCTTTTCCTTATTACCTTTTGTTTTGTGCATTCAGAGCATTTGCCAAGGAGCATTTCCCTTGTCTTCCTAACTTTGTTCTCCTGTTTCTTCCTTGTGACTCTTTCCAGAGAAGAAGTTGAAGAAATCGGACTGCGGGGAATGGCAGTGGAGTGTTTGTGTCCCTACGAGTGGGGACTGTGGGCTAGGGACCCGGGAGGGCACTCGGAGTGGAGCTGATTGTAAGCAAACAATGAAAACACAGAGATGTAAGATCCCCTGCAACTGGAAGAAGCAATTTGGAGGTAATGTTTGGATCTAAGTTAACAATGTCACTTAGGAGTAGGACTGCAACTGATTGAACCTGCTAGATCTCACAAATAAAGCCTTTTAAAACCTACTGAAATATTAATCAGATGACACTTTAATATATATGCATATATGTTATGCAATAAGAGTGACAAACAAGAGGTTTAATATAAGTACAAACCTATTTGGCTGCACACACACCTGTAGATGGGAAGCATTTAAGGTGACTATTTACATGATCAGATTACTCAGTGTGATCTTGTGGTCTGAGTAGTGGCAGCCCCTACTACACAGATGTCAGGCCAGTCCTGCGCTGACGTAGCAGTCATTGACCTTACTTTAATTGAGGGATAAGGAATTTGTGGTCTTCCATGTACTACTGAATTCCAATGCCCAATGGTGTCAAATGTCAGAAGTAGTGGTAAAGAATTGTCGGGAGATGGATTTTAGAACCTAGCACAAAATCCTCCCCGGAACCGCTGCGCTCTGAACAAAAATGTGTCCCAGAGGCAAGCGTAAACATACAGCAGAGTATCAAAACAGCAACAAGCATGAGCAGCAGCAGAATGTAAACATACAGCATCAGCTCTCACCCCAGTCTACCCACTGGTTAGTAACACTAGCACACAGTGTTGTCATCCAAAAATACCTGGAGTCTTTTATTCTTCAAGTTCCAATATATACACATCTGTACAAGCAGGATGCGCAGACCCTTAGTCATAGGTTCAGCATCACATCAGGCGTCACATCAGGCAGAGGTTTGCTTGGACAGAGTTCCAGTGTCACAGAGTCATCAGAGAGTAGTCAGAGAGAGAAAAAACCTGTCTGAGCTCACCTCTTTTATACACACCTGCTGATAGCTCATCAGCTAGGGACAATGGCTGATGCAACCCCTTGCCAGGATTTCATATTACCATGACTCAGCCTTACTGTCCCTTAAGGATTACATCATGACTTGCCAAGTCATTCTCCAGGTGTATCCCCACATGCTCATCAAAAGTATTTTTAACTGGGGCAAATGTCACAACATCTCTATCCAACAAGAATGGCTTAGTTAGTAGTCTCAGTCTCACTTTAACCCCTGGTTTGTTTTTGTGTTCATTGTCTTGTTGAAGAGTTCATATAAATTCTGAAAGTCCAGGGTTTCTTTAAAACAAAAAGTCTCTGACATCCTACACACATTCGCATTCAGTAAGAGTGACTAATGAATGGCTAAAGAGAATCAAGAGGCATGGCCAAAATGATCTAGAATCAGGTTACTGTTGATGATAGTGATGATACATATGACCGTCAGCATCATCAACAGCATCATCAAAATCATCCTGGGGCACTTGTGTCTGATGTCATCATCCTTTTTTAAAAAAATTAAGAAAAAGCACATTTTGAAAGCTGTGTTTACAAAAGAAGTGCTAGGTCAGGCATCTGCAGCTGCCAGTATCACCACTAAATCCTCAGTGTGCAGTCCTGAGTGTGTAATGGCAACCTCACAATCCTACGTTTGTAGTTGTTGCCCACCCCCAACATCATGAAAACTGACAGCCATGACAGTGTAGTCTAGACAAAGACATACCTAGGGGCTAATTAATGCACCCAGTAATCTTAAGCTAAACGTTGAATTATATTGTTAATGGGCATTTAGTTTTGTTCAGTCAGTGGCCTCCCATTCCCTAAGATTCCAGGGGCAGATCCCAGTGGGGTGACGCAGTCCAGGGTTGTGAGGGGGACATTTCTGATCCAGAAGATTATGGTAATGTGCATGAAGAATGAGGAGAATCTGATGAAATCTGGTTAACCAAGTAATAAGGCAGCCCAGAGTCACAACACTGACATACCACTTCCTGTCTTGCTCAATTGGCATGATGGGCCAAAGTGTGTGTGATGACAAATGAGACCAGTTCTTTTAAGATATGGAGACCATACACTCACCAGTGACTGCAAAGTATGACAGATTTATTAGACTGTAGGCAAAATTTACAGATATTAAATAAAGTTTCCACCTAAAACAAACTCCCACAGAGCAACTCACATCCCCAATGAACAGTTGGGAGCCCAGGGAAATGACAAGGGAGATACTCCAAGGCTGTGGTGTGCAGCCCCTTGCTAGCAGTTCTGGTCTGCATTCAGCAACCTGAAGGCAATTGTACAGGTTTTTTTTTTAAATAGACCAAAACCCCTCTGGACTGTGTACACTCTTGTATTCCCTGTTGATGATACCTGTTGTCTGCTGAACTTCTTGCTAATGGCACTTATGTCTAATGTGTTCCTCTAACCTAACTAATGATGGTTATGCTGATAGCTGATTGTCTTTGTTTCTGTCTAACAGATTAGGGATGTTAACAGATGGTTGGTACAAGTTCTTAGCTGCATCCAAAGGCTATGCTGGGTATGTAGTGATGATAAACATAGTCAGAACCCAGGACTTTCCAAGTACAGTGAAGGCCACAACTTAGCATCACCTGAAGCTTCTGGGAGAAATAAGCTAAGAAAGTTAGTACAACAGGCCAAGAAGACTAGAATAATGAGACAATTTTCACATGCCATCCTAGTAAGACATTCTCCTGGTTTTGGCTCCCACCACGGTGCCTGCACCCAGTAACTCCCTCTCCAGTTTCTTCCCCCTGCTCTGGCTGTTCAATGAGCTGAAAAGCACAACATACAAAGAAACACTATCAAGCTAAGCCAGTGAACTGGGGTACTAGCTGGAAATGGGTGGAAATGGATGCCCAGATTTTAAAGCCACTTCATGCACAGAAATCAAAGGTACTCCTCCAGTGGTGCTTGTTCTGAGATTAGTTTCCCTAATTGGAGATACAGGGAATTGAATCTTATCAACCTTATGGAGAATCTGTCCTTTACCATTATCAAAATCCAATCCATTAGTACACAGTGGAATCCTGTGCATGTCTTGTCAGTTCAATTTGGCTTACTCCCAGGTAAGTTGATGTAGGATTCCTGTCTTAAAGTCTTATTGACTTCATGAAATGGTAGATGGAGGAGATCACATGAGTTTGAGGTCATATTTCTGCTGATATTATAAAATTCCAGTGAGTTTTGAAGCTCTGATCTCTCTAGGAGCTGAAGAAGAGATCAGAGCAAAAGTAGAAAGATGGCCATGTCAGGCTGAGTGGGTTAATTAGCTCATCAAAGTCTCCAGGACAAAGGGAAATGTTGAGCAATAGGGAGTCTGTTGGATGAGACAGTTAAAAGGTAAAACAAGGGTGAAACAGTAATTAGGAGCAACATTCTGTTGCCTTTATTTGTTGGAGATTTCAGCATGTGATCCTATTAAATCAGACATTTATCTTCTGTCCTGATTGTGCTTCATAGAGCTCTTAATTATTGATGCACCAAAAAAAAAAAAAAAAAAGAAGGGAAAAACCTGGTGAAAATACAATATTCCTAACAGGGGATAGTCAGATAAAAAAATCAGTTTCACATCCATGTCTTTGGAAGGAATTTAGGATAACATCACATTATTTTTAGTGGCTTACAGTGGCTTACAGATGATATAAACATGCAACATATGGTGCACAGAAGAGGGTAGAGAAGAGATTCACACCAAGGTTCAAAGTCTGGCTCTCCAGTCTTTCCAAAAAATGTGAACAAAGTAAAATATGTTGAGAGCATTTGTTGTGGTTATTTTTAATACTTCATAAGGACTAGTGTACAAAGAGCGACTGAGGAATAATCACGTAGTCTGACACATGAGGAGAGCCTTCCCCAAATGGCATTCTGATTCTAGCGGAACAAAATCAGGAGAAATGTTTGTGTGCCATTTGCAGCTTGTGGTTTCATATATTGCCTTAATTATCTACAACTGCCTTCCCTAATCTGGGGCTTCCCAGATATTTTGGACTGTAAATTCCATGTTGTTGGCTGTTGCTGATGGGCACTGATTTCAGTACATTTGGAGGGCACCAGAAGATTGATCTAAATTATCATGAAAATGAAATGCAAACGGAATAAAGCTCATTGGTGTTTGTATGTGCTTTCAGGTCACCTGTTGAGCTATGGCTTAAGCAAGGAATGCTTATTTACACTCCTTCAGATTTGACATTTGTAGGATTCCGACGCATTCCAAAATAAATTTTAGTGATGTTATCAGATTGTGGGACAGAGATGTTTTCATATCACTGTTACCTTCGAATGGTGTCTCTAGCATTCATGGATTCACATAAGTAGGAGACAGTGTGTATGCCATTTGTTTTCTGATGTCTGTGGCAGTTCTGCTTTTAGGCTGAAAAAAATTGCAGAGACTGGCAATCTGTTGGTTAGTCCCAGTTAGATTAGACCCATTCAATCAACTGTTGAAAGGTGAGTCAACAAGTCAATAAAGCCCATTGATTCAAGGGGTTTACTTTAATCGGTAGTGACAACGGGATTAAGGCCAGAAGCTGCTTATGGCTTCACTGTTTGCAGATAATGTTCTGTCTGTAGTTTTTTTTTGAGAAGAGGTGCTTGAAATTATACCCACAGAAAGAAAAATAAAAACAAATGGACCTCTCTAAAACAGAATGCAGAATGCCAGATCTGAAAAAGGCAAGTGAAGAAGAAAAATCTCTTAGGACCAGTTTGGAAGAAATTCCTCAGAGCCACAGCTGTTAAGGCCCTGCCCTGCTTCTCATGGTAGATGTTCACATGATACAGGTAGATGCTTACTGATGAAGGGCCTAGTGTCCTACAGGCTGATGTAGAGTCTCTAAGATATGTGAGTTCTGCAGGTTGTATAATATACTTATTAGCAGTATTGTTAAGTAGCCATTGTTAACTCCTTTTCAGTTCCTGATAATAAAATGTTATGTGCTCATTTATTCTCTGCAGCGGAATGTAAATACCAATTTCAGGCATGGGGGGAGTGTGATCTAAATACGGCCTTGAAGACTCGAACTGGGAATTTAAAGCGAGCTCTACACAATGCGGACTGCCAGAAGACTGTCACCATCTCAAAGCCCTGTGGGAAGCTTACCAAGCCCAAACCTCAAGGTAACACTTCTTTGGAAATCACTGCAGGGGGGCCTCTCCCAGTATTGTTCCTAAGCATGTTCAAATCCTTGCCTTGACAGGAAAAAGACCGTAATCTTAGTAATACAGTATGGGACTTCTATGGTTCAAGGTTTAATTCCAAGCTTCTCTCATTAAAGTGATGTAAAATAGGGCAAAATACTGATGGCTTGCTGACAGTCAAAGTTGACAGTATTGGATCAACCTGTCGAAGAACATAAAAAGATCTACAGCGGAGCAGACCAAAGTCCTATTTCGGCCATTTCTGCACTACAGCACTATTATTCCACTTTCAACATCCTATGGAATCCTGGGGTTTCCAGTTTAGGGACAAGCATTTAGAATTCTTAGCCATAGAGCTTTTTGGCCTTAGTAAACTACAAGCCCCAGAATTCCACAGGATGTTGAAAGTGGAATAATAGCATTATAACAGTGTAGTGTGGAAATGGCCTTAGTCCATCATTCTATTTCCAACATGGTCCCTTCCCAGAAGGCACTGGGAAACCCACCATGAGGACATGTACTTTACAGCAACTGATAGACATACTGCTTCCAATATCTGAGGCAACATAAAGTCATCCTGACTAGTACCTATTGGCCTAGGTACGTATTCTGGCATATGTATTGCATGAAGTAGTGCTTCTTTTTACCAATCCCACTATGCAGTACTCAGTTTCAATTGTTATCAACTGAAGAAAACAGTTTTCCTATCTGCTTTCTCTACACTGAACATAAATTTATACATCTCTGCAGTTTCTCTCCTTTCTCATTTTTTAGAAGCTAGATATTATAATCATAAGGGAGTTGCTCAAATCCTTTGATCATTTTTGGTTGTCCCTTTTGGTAGGTTTTACTGCTCTACGATATCCTTGGTCAGGTTTGGTGACCAAAACCATACATACCAGATGTAGTTGCATCATAGCTTTGGATCAGGCAGCGTAATGTCCACAATTTCATTTTTGATTAATCATCTGATTCTGTCCAAGTCATATGTTAAGCTGCTTCTCGAAAAAGGAGCTTAAATCTGGCGTCCCTCAGGGCGCTGTCCTGTCCCCAATGCTATTTAACATCTACATGAGACTGCTGGGAGAGATCATCAGGAGGCATGGAGCAAGGTGCTATCAGTACGCTGATGACACCCAGATATATCTCTCCATGCCTCGGATAATAGCATCGACTAAGGGTGGTATCTCGCCTTTAAATGAATGCCTTGAAGCAGTAATGGACTGGATGAGGAAAAACAGACTGAAGCTGAATCCAGATAAGACGGAGGTACTTGGTGTCAAGGGCCCTAGCCCAGGTATGGAGGTTTGTCAACCAGTTCTAGATGGGGTCACACTTCCCCTGAAAGACTGTGTCCGCAGCTTGGGGATGCTCTTGGACTCACCGCTTCAGATGACAGCTCAAATTGATGCGGCAGCCAGGAGCGCCTGCTATCAGCTTCGGCTGATACGCCAGCTGCGCCCCTTCCTGGACTTGGAACACCTAAAAACAGTGGTACATGCGCTGGTAACTTCACGGCTTGACTTCTGCAATGCGCTCTACATAGGGCTACCCATGTGCTTAGTCCGGAAACTTCAATTAATTCAGAATATGGCAGCCAGGTTGGTCACCGGAAGATCTAAAACTGACCACATAACACCTATTTTGAAGTCTTTACACTGGCTGCCTATTAGTTTCCGGGCACAGTACAAGGTGTTGGTTTTTACCTTTAAAGCCCTTCATGGCTTGGGGCCAGCCTACTTACGGGATCGCCTTCTCCCATATAATCCGCCCCGCACATTAAGGTCCTCTGGGAAGAATCTACTGCAGCCATTAGAACTAGGTTGGCTGCGGTTACCCAGAGGACCTTTTCTTCTGGTTCGCTCCCAAGTTATGGAGTGGCCTGCCGGAGGAGACCCGGCACATTACCAGTCTTGAAAGCAGTCAAGACTGTTCTCTTCTGACAGGCCTTCCCAGACTAGTGTTCCACTGCCTCTCATCAATTGTCCCTTTGTTTTTAATTGTTTTTGTTTTTAATTTTAGTTTTTAATTTTAATTTAATCTGTTTTAATAGTGTGTTAGGGGGATGGTAGGGTTGGTGGGTGGGGAGGGTGGGCTACATTTTGATGTTTTAATATATTTATATGTTCTGTAATGCCGCCTCGATCCATTTGGGAGAGGCGGGATAAAAGTAAATATTATTATTATTATTATTATCATTATTATTATTATTATTACTTAACATGTGGGCTGCCAACCAAGGAAAGTGTTTTAATGACTCAGCTATCTGCCTTCAAACAACCAAGTGACATAATTGATGGACTAAGTATCCAAATGTACTTATATGTATTCAATTTAAACTGAGTAATGATGACCCAAAAAGGTGCTGAGGTTTTTTTTGATAAATCATCTTTATTAAGTAAAACAAAACATATTATATTAAACATGACAGGACTTATAATGCTATTCTTCTACTTTCTCCCCCCATTAAAATCACTTCCCTGTTTCCTTCAACTATAAATGTTTAACAACTTATTATAATTAACTCCTATTTTATCTTATTACTATTTTTCCTTGCATACTTTAATTACAATCTTGTTATCAAATCTTAAATCCCATAGTTACAGTATCCCTGTTTCATGTTTTCACATGAACTATGAAAGGCTCCCAAGATTTCAAAGAGTTCTCTTTCATAAATGTTAATTTATCTAATTGTCTAAACCCATTACTTTACACAACCATTCTTCCATTATTGGTGTATTATTCCTTTTCCAATATTTTGCATATAATATTCTTGCTGCTACTATCATGTAGCTAATTAATTTCATATACTGTCTTTCTATTTTACTTTCGCTATCCATCATACTCAATAAGAACAATTCTGGTCTAAACACTGTGTCCCTATTTAGAACTTTTTGCATCCTTTTCCAAATCGCTATCCAATATTTTCTCACTTTTCTATATTTCCACCAAATACAATAAAAAGTTCCCTTATGTTTGTTACATTTCCAGCATTTATCATTTATACCTTTATATATTCTAGACAGCTTACTGGGGTCATGTACCATTTGGTACAAATTTTCTTTAAGTTTGTTACAACATGAAAATTTCAAGTCCCTCGTCCATATTTCTCCTCAGGTGCTATTTTGATAGTTTAAATAAGCAAAGAAATCTTTGTTAGAGATGAACGGATTTTTCTCTGTTTGATTCCTATAACACAGTGGTCTCAACCTGTGGGTCTCCAGATGTGTTTGGACTTCAGCTCCCAGAAGCCCTGAGCATTGACCATAGTGGCTGGGGCTTCTGGGAGCTGAAGTCCACAAACATCTGGGGACCCACAGGTTGAGAACCACTGCTATAACATATGAGAATCAAAATAGCCTCAAAACTGAGGCCATTTCCACACTTTACCTGTTCCTGCCCACGTCTCACTGTGGTACTGGAAGTGCCTTTGCCAAGAAGGGATTGTGACAGGAACGCTCCCCTCTGCGCTTGGCTGGCTCCCTGCAGAAGGGAGCACAGGTGACATGCTCCTTTCTTCTGTAGTGCCTCTTTCCTGTGCTGTGCTGGGGAAGGAAGCACATGATCATGCTTTCACCCCTTAAGCATGGCTGGGGTGATGGGAATGTTGCACAATCGTGGGTGCTTAATGGATTTTTTTCCATTAAGTAAATATCCCACAATTGCAATGGGTGGGGATGGGTTGGCAGTGGGACTGTAACGATGTCATGTGAAAGCACAACCTGCAGACTACTTCCATCACATCCCAATTGACACCATGTGGGAATGGCCTAAGACAGGGCCTGTCATTAGGTATAGCAATGCAGCTGCCTCAGGTGGCAAATTCTGGGGGAACAGCAATGACAGCATCTCAGCTGTTCCTCCTGATCCTTCAGCTGGTAGCCTTTCTTTCACGGCAAAGCTCTGTGTTCAGGATCAGTTGTCATGCCATCCCAAACACATCTGCAGCATTCAAGTACGGTGGACGCTCTCCCACTGCTAGGGTTGATCTAAGGTTCAGTGCTCCATGCTCTTGTCATGGAATGATGGGAAGTGCCATGTTATTTTGAGACAGTAAAATGTCTTCATTTGACCCCAAGAGAAAATAATACCAAATCATTTTGTCAAGGAAAGGAGGAGAAAGATGTACGGTTTCTTTTAATACACCAGAATGACAAATGTTCTGATAAATCTGTATGCTTAATTTACACTTGAGTTATATTTAGAACAATCATATAATATGAAGGATATTACCTGTCCTTACTGTTCTTTTCTTTTAAATTAAAAACTCTTTTTTATTTAGCACTGTATTTTCTTCTATAAATACTGTTCCATTGTTTTTTGGCATGGGAGTTGGGGGTTCAGAACCCATTCCCCTCCTTTTAGATTTCCCATCATTTCCTTCCTTCTCTTTTAAGCATATTAGAAGAGCTTTCTTGTATCAGACCAAAGGCCTGTGTAATCCAGAATTCTGTGCACTGCATAGCCAGCTAGGAGACTACAAACAGGACAGCACTCTCCCACTCATATTTCCCCAGGAACTAGTGTATATGGCTTCTTGTACTGTCAGTTATTGACTGGTGCTTATTGACTTTAGGGATGGACAAATCTATTACTTTTAGTTTAGATGGATTTCTTATCTCCCCAGAAGAATGTTCATGTCACTCTATCTTTGCATCAGTTTCTGAATGCAGAAGCATTTATCAAACGATCATTCCTGTTAAATATATATATTTACATATATATGTGTGTGTGTGTGCGCGCGTGCACATTTTGGGCTCATTTCTTGTAACGTTCATATTTTACATGCACTTTTTCTAGTATGCAGTTTTTGCATGAGCTCTCCTTCTAATATAATGGCTGGAATTCTGTTGATTAGTCCCAAATCAATAGTTGAATGGTGAGTCAACACATAGCTAAACCCTAATGGTCCAATGGTCCAGTGGTTCTACTCAGAATTAACAGTTGGATTTAGGCCAATGTATTTTTGTGCACAGTTCTCCCCAATATATGCAATTTTTTTGTGCACTCTTTTCTTCAGGATGCACATTTTAGCAAATATTTGGTGGGGTTGCAAAATTCTGAAAAATGCAAGTGTTGGCACTGAAGTACTTTCTTATTTATGCAGCTTATAAGTGTCAATATGTACAAAAGTTTGTGCCAAAAGTTTATACTAAAATGCAGATATGATAGATGTTTCTAACATCCCTACTGTGGATAGCCTTATCCTCTATTGATTTATCAAGCACCCCTTTTAAATTTCTATTTCATATCTACTCCATATATTTTATACTGTGTTGATTGATTTTTGATTCTGAACCTCCAGGCAGAGGATTACCATTTTACAATTTTACTGTACAGTGCCATGTGATTTTTGGTGCCTTATAGTAATAATGATAAAAATGGATATTTGGCACAAGTTCAAAACTGCAAAGTGAAACAAGCATGTAGATGCCCCTTGAAACATAATATTCTGTTCATCTGTAGACCTCTCAGATCTGAAGCTTCCAGAGTTCTTTGGGAAAAGAGCCAAATCTTTCATTCCCCCCACACTACAATACCAACTACCTGTAAACCTTAATATGTAGGGGCTGTTTCACCGTCTACAAAGTAAGGAGCTCTGGTTTGTTATGAAAGCCCATTTAAAAAGGAGCCACAGCCAACCCTCTGTGAGGTGGGCAACTGTAGCTCTCCAGACAGTTTTGGACTGTAGGTCCAAAAACATCTCCAATTGTCTATTGTGGCCAGTTTATTGTAGGCCAAAACCATCTTGAGGACCTGACTCATCCTGATTAATCTGATCACAGACAAAGTGAGACCCCTAGCTCTGTGAAGAGAGAGCTTCATGTATACAATGGTACATATGAGTATCTTTTTCAGACCTTGCCCTATCATCAGGCAGAGGGAGATTTTCTCCTAACGAATCTGGTTTGAGATACCATGAAAGAGTACCTGTTACTTCCTCAATGACTTCATGTTGATGGATTGTTTTTCTACCAAAATTAAAAGAGAGAAAATCAAGGAATATTCTTTCTCAAATGCCAAAATAACTTTTCAGACCTTAAGTGTTATTGCTACTACCCCTCAGGCAGCAAAATATCTTTTGTCAAACTTCCTTATAGCGAATATGTATAGCTTGTAGATGACCCTGCTGATATAGTGGTGGCTCTTTGCTCCCCTTGAATGAGCAAGGGGTATTTGAAAAGGACCCATATGCCTGCAAACATTACTTTGGTTTACACTTTTTAATGTCCTATTTGAGTATTAGATTCATGCAGTTGTAACTACAGGGAATGGGCAAATGGAGCTTCAGTCATCCCGATTAGCTCTTCCACAATGCCTGTGCGTCAGGGGAAGAGATCTACAGAGAGGATCATGTATAGATTCTTCCTGTTATGTACAATCCCATGCCATGTGTATGGGAAAGTTTTGCTTTATTCCACGTTTACATTTTTTGATAATCACCCTTCCCATTCTATCCATGTCAAATGGGTAAAAACCTGCCTTTCAAGAGTTAACTCTCTGGGCTGAATGGACAAATCTGACTATTTCAGTTTCTCTTATGTTCAGATTATTCCCACCTGAAATATGAAGAAATTCACACCTCAGGTCATGCTGTTTGGAGGATTCTGGGAACTGTAGTCCTAGAAGTAACATTTTTGGGTGCTGCCCTTAACATGTAGGCTGCCCCATATGTGAATCATGGAAGGGCCAATGCAGATATGAGTGCAAGACCAAGGCCAATGGATCTGATCCCTCTCTCACTTCAAGTAGTTCTGGTCGCATAAGCTTTTTTGCTGAGTGGAAGTTTAATGTGCAGGGTTTTTATGAATCTGTGCTTATGTGTTTCGGGAGGGGGAGTAGCACTGATGGCAGATTCTTTCCTCTGACCCACAACAGAATGAAGAGGATGGGGCCCTTACCTGACAGGGTATGGATTAGGAAAACGCCAAATGTACAAAAACTGCTCACATGTTGGTGTAAACCATCTTTTTTGTGAGGTGGTGATGGTGGAAGTATAAGTATAGCTCTTATTCTTCCTGGCGAGTAGCTTATTCAAAAGAATAGTAAAAAAAATGTTAGTATTAATTAAATTCCAGTGTAATATGACAGATGACAAGCAAGGCAAAATGAGAACGATGGGCATTTTTAGGTGTATCTGGGCTTCATCTAAATATTAATTTGCAATACAAAGTCCTAGCACACACAGAGAGACTTGCTCCACCACAGGCATACCTGTATCAGCTCAAGATAAATATGGTTTTTTGTATCTGTCTGTGTTCTAATTAATGGAGTCTTCTAATGAACTCTGCAGCTGCAGCAGGTGCTGTGTGCGCAGAGACACTGCTAGTGGAGACGAGCCTGGGAGGTATACCGCTGTGCCTGATACAAGCTATCTCTTGTCCTTCGCAGAAAAGCACAATGCTCGGCTGCTTACTTAGGGCTCAGAGTTGCTGCTGTTACCTGAAAAGCAGGAGAACCTAATCAAATGTTGAATTACTTGCTTTCGATAATGAGACAAAAATTAGATAGAAACAGATGGAGGCGGGAGCCCTCCACTTCAAATTTTCTACCTTCAGGGAAGATATTCCGTACCTAGTAGTGAAGTCACACAATTTTAACTCTGTGTTTTATGGTCTCAGATGCTGTCTTAACCATTAAGGAGGTAAATGAGGTTAATTTCTCTTCTTTCAGAATGTGGCAAAGTATCTATGCTGTGTTCTCCATCCCTGTCCTATTGCTTGGATGGAGCTTCTGTCCTTCTGCTCCAAAGGCCTCCCCAGATAGTTTACACTGTGCAGGCTTGTATGTTCAGACATTTCTGTGTGTTGTAAAAAAACAAAACAAAACAAAGCAACATATCTGGGAGGCAAGGAATCACCAGGGCGTCGGATGAACAGAGAATACCCAGTAATATTGTGTAGGGTATGTAATCCGTGGCTGTGATTAGTGGACAGCGGCCTCATGTGGTTGCCTACAGAACTGCACATGGTTGCTTCCTAGTGGAGTAGCCTCTAGGTGTAGATCAGTAGTGAGAATCATATGTCCCTTGAGATGTTCTTGGACTGCAGCTCCTTGTGGTTATACCCACTGTAGCCAAGGGCAAGGAGTGCTTGGCACTGCAATAAAGCAGCATCTGGACAGATGCATAGTTGCCACTCTGGCCTTAGATTGCTTCCATCTATCTTGGTTAATCTATACTTTCGTCGATGCCTTCTTCTAGACAAAAAGGAAGATATAGATTGTTTTCTCTAGCTGCATCTTGCATAAGTAACGAGGGCTTCCTGTATTCATGATTCTTTCTCAGTCATGATGCCTGGCTTGCTCCTTGCTCCTGGCTTGTTATTTGCTAACAAGTTCAGTTTGACTTGTGGTGACCTTGTGAATGAAAGACTCCAAGATCCCGGAACATCAACTGCCCTCCAGAGGACTTGCAAACGCAACGTTGTGGCTTCCTTGATTGAATCAAACTACCCATCATGCAATCTCCCTCTTTTTCTACTGCTTTCCCCTCTAGTGTTATCATCTTATCCAGCGAGTCACGTTGTCTCATGATATGTCCAAAGTGCAACAGCCTCTGTCATCTTTGCTTCTAATGAGTGTTTAGGTTTGATTTGCTCATAGACCAAGTACATTTCTGCACTGGACTGTTACAGTGCTGTTATTTCACTTTCAACATCCTTTGAGGCCCCTCCTTAAACAGGAAACCTCAGGATTCCATAAGATGTTGAAAGTGGAATAATAGCATTGTAACAGTCTAGTGCAGAAATGGCCTAATTCTTCCCTCCCTCCCTCCCTCCCTCCCTCCCTCCCTCCCTCCCTCCCTCCCTCCCTCCCTCTTTAGCAGTCCATCACATCCATAGAACTCTTCTTGAGTACCACATTTCAAATGAATTGATTTTCTTTCTGTCGCCTTTCTTCACTATGCACCTCTCACACTCATACATCTTTTCAACATTGCTTCTAGGTTGGGCCTTAAGTGCTGAGCCACTTGCGCTTTGGTTCTGATTACTGTTTAGATTGATCCTAACTAACCTTAGGCTGATGCCCTACCTTGATAGGTGCGCATTACAGGAAATGATTGGTATCAATGGGCTAGCACTTTTTCGGGGGAAGCTTGTTGAGCATTACTCATCATCTTAAGGAATCTCAGTAGTGTTCTGAGAATCTCCTGGGTTCCCTGCAGCACAATTTGAAAACCAGTGTTCAGGATCAGTGATGTACTGTGAATAGTTTGCCATAGGTATGCGCTATACTGCTATATCACATTGGCTCTCAGATATCCACACATTCCAAGATATACCTGAGAGTGGCTCAAAAAATAGCTGAGAGTGTAGAGTAAGGAAGGATAGGAAATTATTTCTAAGGTATTGAATATACTGTCCTTTATACAAGATCTGAGCAACAATGGTTCTGCAGATTTGTACATTTGCTGTAATTATTATGCAACACAGGGAGGCTTTAGGCAGATGTGGTGGAGAAGTTTTTTTTTTAAAGAACTGTATAATAATTAGGAAGATACGTTGAATGCTTCAGTATCCTTTAATTGTTTGCGCTGCTTGCTAAATTATATAAGAGAGGGTGTTCCAAAGAGTCAGCATGTTGTGGTTTCGAATCTGTTAGAGGCAGACAGGCATTGGAAAGCAGCTATGTTACTACAAAGTGAGAAAGTCATCACTATGGGAAATTAATAAACACCATCTGAAATTCATTTTACTAGTCCCAGAAGATGCCTTGGATATGAAGGGTTGTGGACCTCCAGCTGTGGCTTTTAAAAAAAAATCACTAGAATAGGTATGCCCCTTCAAGCAGACTCCTTGTAGGAATAATTAGTAGATCAGAATGGTTGCAGGTTTCACTCATGCCCCTTAGCATGTCTTATGATGGCCAATGGGAACACCAACATGTACATATATAGCCCGTGTGCTTATCTTTGGTTTGTTTGCCCCAGTGTTTGACTTCAGATAACACTGTAGAAATTCCTGTCTCATTCTCTTGTGACTCCTGGGGTCTTTCACATGTCCCAGTTATAGCACTATGATTCCCCTTTAACTACCCTGGCTACATTGTATGGACTCCTGAGGTTTATAGCCTGGTGAAGCAGTAGAGCACTCTGGCTGAGAATTCTAAATACCCAAAGGATGGAATCACGGCAGTGCTATAATAATCAGGTAGCATGAAAAGGTGTCTGTTTCCTGGTTGTTCTTCTCTCTTCAGTTTAGTGTATTCCATCTTGTACTATGGGGCTTAATAAGGTTCTCCCCCACCACAGATTATTCTGGAAAGAGCAATTGGATGTGTTACTCTTATGGAGTAGGATGGTCTATAAATTGAATAAATAAGAAGGAGGAGAGGAACTTCCTGTCTGCATTCTATATAGTCCAGATTCTACAACTAGGGGTCCATCTTACCAGTTGGTTTGTCTCTGTGTGCAGAAAGTTAATGGTCTGGTCTGCAGTGCTGTCTTCTATCACCAGATGCTGCTGTTTGCTGTCAAGCCTCTTTCTGTAAGGCACAGTAATGTGCCAATCAACACCAACTGCAAAAACCCCAAATATAAAGCAGCCCACATCTAAACACAGATGCTTGTTTAAAAATAGAGACTGCAAATGTCTGCTCTCAAATGCAGGTAAATAGTAACGGACGGGGGGAGTGGACATATTGATTATTTGCAGAGAGTTTTCTTTCTCAGCTTCCAGCACCTGAAATTCCCTTTTCTGAATGGTGACCATGTTCCAAAAAAGTGACAGGACTGTATCTTTTGTGTGTAGCAGTTGTTCAGCTGAATAGCCATGCATATAACAGAGCTTATCCAATGAGTTTTTATAGGAGTGGGGAACCTCCAGACCTCAAGATGGTCTATGGCTCCCTTTAGCAGCTTCCAATATGTCCAGTAATAAGAGATCATGGGAAGTGTGGTCCAAAATTCCTGGAGAGCCAAAGGAAGTGCTTTAAAACAATCTCCCTGGGAATCTTAACAGATACAATGGGGCCCACTGAAGCATGCACAGCCATTAACTTCAGCCCAATAAAAAGAAGCCACACCAAGTGGTTCTTCTCTATTAACTTGTACTAGGCATTCTGCTTATCCCAAACTCACACTGGAATTGCAGGAATGGGTTTGGATTTTGCAGTCCATTCTGTGCATTCCCAAAGGTGCCCAGCAGTCTGCTTTGTGTATGGCTGGTTTGGAGCATGTGAGCTAACTTCCTAGGAAGGTTTGGAGACATCTCTAGTTTGCTCTAGGAGGCCATCTTCTATGAAATGGGTTTAGTCCAGAAGCATGCTTTTTATTGCTTACCCAGTCACATGGATGCAATTGGTACACACACAGTAGTATCTTAATGATGTCTAGGAATGTCCCAGGAACACTCCAGGAGGCCATGTTTCATTCTCAAGTATTGCCTGTGCACAGTGGCATTATCACTTGGTGACTATGGGAGCTGCAATAGAGACATTTTCAAAGCAAATCAGAATCTTCCACATATCTTGAAAATGCCTTTGCTCTAGCCAGCACTTAGAATTGAATCCTACTAATTTCTGGCTAGTTTCAGGAACATCCTTCAGATCAGTTCTGTGCATGCTACTGATATTTAACACAGTGTGTTCCAGTGAGCTGAAAAACACTGTTGACTGTCTCCATCTTTGCTGTCACAGACACCTAAACTTGACTGATAGTTCTTTCTCTTTCTTCTTCATGACATATCCAGCCAGCTAGTGTAAATAAGGATGGCACATTGTACTGGCACTACCTTTCAGCTACCTCATTTGTGGATGAACTTCAAACCAGAAATCGCTTCCCCTTTTTGGAACGTGTCCCAGTCCATTTGTTTACAACTGTTTGGCTCGTTCACCTGGAGGCAGAAAACTTCAGGGATCTATTGCCAAGATTGACTGCTTACTTTCGTCACTCAGCTCGCAGAAGACTCCTAGAAAGTCTTATCATTGCTGCTTTAGTGTATTTTTAAAATATCACTATTGCGAGCTGAAGGATATTATGGATGTTTTATTATTTTATCAGCTGCGTGTGTTACAGAACTCAAAGAAGGAAAAGATATTAAAAATATTTAGTGAATGAGTGAATGAATACATACAATGTAAAAGCCATCCGAGTTGGTAGCTATCACTACATCTTGTGGCAGTGACTTACAGAGTTTAACTATCTGCAGCTTCCCTTTATCTGTCTTGAATCTTCCACTATTCCACTTCAGCAAATGACCCTGGGTTTTTAAGATAAGAAGTGGGGTAGAAAATCACCCAGTCCACTTTTTCTGCACCATATATAATTTTATACATGTCTATCATTTCTCCACTTATTCACTTTTTTGTAGATTACACAGCTTTATACATTTTTACCTTTTTACCCTTTTCTGAGCTTTTCCCAGTTCAACAATATACTTTTTCAGCTGATATGGCTAGAACTACTCAGAGAATTGTACATATGGCATAGACAGCTAGGGAGCCAAGTTTGTTCTGAAAGCTTTGACTTCATGCAGTTTGGGTCTCCTCTCTGTGGTCTTCTCAAAGATTACCCTGTGCCCTTCTCTTTAGCTTTGTTCCCTCCCACATATTGAGAAGGGAAGTTTCCTATGTGGGGAGTCTTCTCTACACATGAGGGCCCTCTGTGTGATTTTGAACCCCAGAATAGCATGTTTTCAAGTCATGTAGGGAGCCTTCATGACGACAGAATTCCTCTTGCTGGAGATGGTTGTGTTCTCAACATACTGAAGATGTCAGGATGCAACACAGAGATTGGAACTAGGCTATTGCCTCCCACTCTCCATTTCGAGATGGGAAATATAACACCTTCAAGGAAACCACAGCCTTGAGTCTGCAGGCCCTGAACAAGACATTCAATGACTGGGGATCTTCAATGTCACTCATTCATGTGGTCCCTACAAGTCCAATCTTACTTGATGGCAGTTGACAGCAAAAACATAATTTCTGAACAGGGTTCTAGTTGAATAGGCAATGTGGTCTTAAATGAAAACAAAGATTTCTGTTCAACAAACCCAGTATTTAACAATTTCCCATTTCATATTTCATGGACGACACCATATTGAAGCCTTTCCTGAAGAACTGCAACTCTTAGGAAAAACTTTTCTTTTTCTCAACATTCTTGGAACTTTATTAAATACTAGCGTATTTACCCGGCATTGCCCAGGATTTTATTTTCTCATAGGTAATACTTGTTAGAAATACCTTAGGTATTACCTTACCTTGCCTTGGGAATTAGATGGAGTTGAAATGCACAGATTTGAGATCCTGTGTCTCTAATTCCCCAAACTGTCTTGTCTAGTACCTCTCTGGAAATTTTCTCCATATTCCCCAATCCAATGTGTATTCAGAGTTATTAACATACAGTGGTTGGTTTCCTGAGGGAATACACTGCCTTCTTCCTCTTTCTTGCTGCCAGGCCTCATCTCCATAGCAACCGGCCTATCCAGAGCTCTCTGGCTGAGAATTCTAAATGCCTCTCTCTGAACTGCCAACCATAGGATTCCATAGAATCTTCTTACACAGCCAATCATATGAGGTCTTTGCCTACCTGACAGAAACAAACAGACAAACTCACAAACAAACAAACAAACTTTGAATTTTGTATAGTAGATGGACAGCATAAAACTTTTGACTCACCTCAACAAAAGTTAAGTGACTGAAGTTTATTGACAGTGGTTGGATTTTTCAAGATATATGTTCAATAACTTTAAGTGATGGTTTAGGGCAATATTTTCCTCTTCCCCTAGTTCTTAACCTGGAGGCTAACCCATCTGATGGCCACCAAAGACATGGAGAGATACATGATAGACAGACTGACCACCATCTGGCCCTTCATTTATTACCATTCGGAAACCCCTGGTCAAGCCCAATTCAGCTGCACCTTTCTTGCCCACAATGATTAGGTGTCCAAGAAGAACTTCATCAGAATTCTTTGCTTGAGAGACCTGAGCAATAGGTTTCTTAAGGATCACTAGGAAATGTGTTGGAGCTTGTGGAGAAATGTCATAGAATGCAAGGCACTTCTCATCCTCAAAGATTATTTTGGCTGGAATCTCTTTGTGGATGATCTTCCTGAAGATGGTATCCCTGGCTGGGCCAACCTGCACCTTGCTGATTTCATTGGCCTTGTCAGCTTGCCCCTCTCACTCTGGGGCTGAGGAGACACAACAGGAAAAACTTTTTTTGGGCATAAGCAACTACAGTGTTGTAGAAGAGGCAGAAAGAAATGGACCTTTGATCATGTAACACTGCATGTAACTCATTGTGCTGTTTTTCAGACATTCAAATTGTGGAAAATTCATCCTCATAATGAATGACAAGGCATTGTTTGGGTTATTCAGTGTATTCCATCACCAAGGGAAATTGTTCCTTGTCTTTCACCATCCCTTTTAAAAGCATTTCAAATTAAGGTTTTGACAATAAGCAAATATGTTTAGATATGACACTTGAAAATTAGGCAGTTTAAAACTTGTATTAGTCTTGTTAAAGGCTTTACATTAATCAGAAAATGGTGAGCTTTTTAACATGCAAGATCTTCTTCAATCTGCTATTTTTATTCCTATTATCTTCTTCTGTGATGACTGTGCTTCTGAGTCTTTAATGTAGCTCATTAGAAGCACACAAGCAGGTAGCCTGTTCGTTAGCAATTCAGAAGGTAGAGAAATAAAATACAATTAAGACACAGGAATTTGGCATTTTCTCATATTATTTTGGCAAACAGCTGCTTAAAGGAGCAATCGCTTTCATGCACGCAAATGGATGGTGATAAGTAAGTCTTCCATCAAAAATTGGAGGAGGTATGTTTGAGGAATCTAATTTTCACAAATCTCAGCATGAACCAGCTAGATCCACATCTCTTGGACTAATATGTGGATTAGAATTTAGTGTTCTGCCAGATTTTGCATTGCCATAATGTTCCCGTTCTGTTTATGACTCAAAAAACATGTCCAGATATATTTAAAAGTAGTTTCAATCTACATTTGATGTTGTTATTGTTGTTTGTGGTTGTTATTGTATGCCTTCAAGTGTTGGGAGTTAGCAGAGTGTTGGCCCTTTGGGGGAAATTTTATGAAAACTAAATCTGTTAGGAATCAGCCTTCTTTTAGCAAAGTTGCAGAAAAAGCATGTCCCAATCTCTGTGTGGCTTCCCTGAACTGAGACAGACTTAGAAAGCAAAACATGACAGGTAGTTTCAGGTTACAAACTTGGAAAAGTTTACTAATGAATTTTACAATCAAATATGCATTGGAGAGCCTATATCCTAACTAGCTAACAAAAAGATTAGGTAAAATAGAAGCTTCATTCTTAACTCACCATCTTTTTGCTGGAGAGGCGAAGTATGGTCAGAGGGAACGAAGTGGAAGCAAAGTGGCAAAGACGGCAAAAAGAAGCGTGGTCTTTTATGTGAGGCCAATGACCCCAGGGTGTATTCACATGGTCTGGTCACCTGGATACCATAACCATGAATTTAAGTAACATAAAGAACAAGATTTAGGCGAGGCTTTAGGTGGGAAGGCAAAAGGCTTTGGCATGCAAAGGAAAAAGAAACTCTAAGCTAGTTAAGTACCATTTGCCTTAGAACAATAAGCAGGGGAAAGAGAATGTTAGAATTTTCCAACAGCAAGTTGTTTCCAGCTCATGACAACCCTAAGGAGAGCCTATCATAGACTTCTCTTGGCAAGATTTGTTTGTGAGGAGGGTTGTTACTCCTTTCTTCCAAGCCTGAGAGAGTGTGACTTCCCCAAGGTCACCCAGTAGGTTTCCATGGCGGAGTGGGGATTTGAACCATAGTCCAATGCTCAAATCACTATGCCATACTGACTCAATCTATTCACTACACAGAATAAGTAAATAAGACTTATTTTGTGCAAATTTTGCTTTTCTTTTTTAGTAGAAAACAGCATTTTCTATGTAGAGAGTAATACTTCTGCACAAAAATATTATTTTCTGGGCAAAAAATGCTGTTCCCTACACAAATACTGCTGCTTTCTATGCAAATCAACCACATGCACAGTGCAGAATAAATCGCTAATTACAGCTTCTCCTGTGCAGGAAATAATATTAATAATAATAATAATAATAATAATAAATAATAATAATAATAATAATATACTATTTTTAAGTAGAAAAATGTTTTTTCCCTATGCAAACAACCAAGTGTGAATTTTGCACAGAGTTAAGTCCTGAACAGCAAATATTCTTGTCAGTCCAGGATTCTTCTTGTCATAGTATCTCAGCACTGGAGAAACCATGCTCCACTCCACTCTTCTCTGGTCTACGTCACCTCCACTCTGTTCTCCATCACCATCTGGCTAGCAGCAGGTAGCCCAGATTAAGTGCTCCCTATCCCATCTCCTAAGTAGGTGAGAAGGAATAATCTCCTCATTTCATTTTCACCTTTTAGCTAAGATTTCTGTCATTTCCAAACAGGAAAATACATTCTCATTCTCATTCTCATTCTCTTCCCCTCCCTCCCTCCCTCCCTCCCTGTGTTTTTGCATAACAAGCTGTAAGCAACTGTGCTTGGTACTTCCGTACCACTTACTGCATAACACTTAGGCCCTTTCCATGCCCCACCTTTTTGCAAAGTCTTCCGGTGGGGATCCCAGCAGCAGCTCTGCTGGGAGGGGAGTGCAGTGGCAGCACTCCTCTCTGCACTGGCTGGCTCCCTGTGGAAGGGAGCACGATGGTCATGCCTCTTCCTTCCGCAGTACAGCCAAGTACATTCCCAGGCTGCTCTGAGACAGGAAGGACAGCCATCATGCTTCCGGGGCTTCCTCAGGACAGGTAAGTGTGCGATGGTGGCAAGGTCACATGTCATTGACAGGGAAACCAGTCAATGATTTAATCTGTGATCACGCTACCTGGAGGCAGAAGAAGGATTGGACTGCAATGATGTCATGCAGAAGCATCGTCACAGTCCCGTCCTTCTCCCATCCTCATGGTGGGATGGGAGAGTGCTGTGGAAAGAGCTACCCTGACATTACTGGGACTGTCTCTAGGTCTCAAGTTTTGACCTGAAAACTTCAGGACCTGATACCAATCCTGAACTGGTAACTCTAATTGCAGAGAAGCTCTTGAGCTAGTTTGTTTCTCAATGTTTATTTATTCAGTGGCTCATTTTAGACTTGTAAACAAAGGGCTTCTCAAAGTTCCCAATGCTGTCTGTGAGCAGAGAAATTTGACGAACCAAATTTATCCAGGGGAGGAAGAGTTCTCCCACAGTTTCTCAAGACAGGGGACGTCATGTTAACAGTGGCCCAACCAGTGGCAGAGGGGAGGCTAGGGCAGAGGGGCATGGCCGCTGTGCATGGGGGCATGGCCGCAGTGCGTAGGGCGTGGTCAGGGCATGCGGGGGTGTGGCTATGGGCTGGGACGCCCCCAAAATATTGTTGCCTGGGGCAAATGGCCCCCATCGCCCCCATGTCCCTATGTGACTGGTCCCAGCGTCTTTCTTTTCCCTGCCATTTTGTTAGCCTTGCAGGAGGCAGCCCCAGGAAGTGTGCTGCCAACTCCTGTAAGCCCCTTTTTTGTCCTCCACAATGCTCTGGACTTCATGTAGTTCAAGAAATATCAGGGAGTAAATGGGATCCCCTACTGCCCTCCCTCCCAAATGGTAGACAGTATTTCTAGGAAATTCTGCAAAGTGGTCTTCTTTTTCTGTGAGGACAGATTGGGCAGAGTGGGAATGAAAAAAAGAAAAATCTCACAAACCTCCTGTTTGGTGGTAGGGAGGAGGAGGACACTTTCTGCAAAATTTCATCCCAGCTCTGGTTTTGGTGTTCTTCAGCTCACGTGAGCAGTGAAAATGCCTGAAGCTTTTATGCTTATCGTGTTTAAAAAAAGGATATAGTGTAAACAAATGTTTATTCCCATTTCTATTCCAAATGGGTAAATCATTTCCCTCCTTTTATGATACTTTCCTTTCCCTCTTTCTCTTTTCTTTCTCCTTGCTTCCTACCTGCTCCCACTCTGTTTATTCCCCCACCAGCGCCACCTTCTCTTCTCCTTCATTCTGTTCTTTTCCCTGTGTAGGCATATCGCATAAACTTTAAGAGGCAGGCCTCTCACCTGTGGAATAATAAAAGCAGAGCTGCATTTCTTGTTTTAAATTATCTGTAGGTTGAGACCAGAGTCTGTATGACATGAAATGCCATACTGCTGTTTTATGAAGTATCTGTGTGTGGGGCAGGGGGAAAAATGTTTTCTGCAAATCGCTACATTTTTATTTGAGGAGGTCCTTTTTTCAACCTTGGGGGAAATAGATATTTACACTCATTGTTTTGTATTGTCTATTGAATTTCCTTTTAACATTTAACATTTCTTTGACCATTTCCGCACTAAACTGTTATAGTGCTATTATTCCACTTTCAACATACTGTGGAATCCTTTCAACATACTGTGGTTTGCAGTTTAGGGAGGGGCCTCAAACCCCAGGATTCCATACGATGTTGAAAGTGGAATAATAGCACTATAGCAGTCTAGTGTGGAAATGGCCTTTGTTTAACATAGGGGTATGCTGCCCTTCAAAAAAAAATTCCTGGATTAACTTAGAGAAAAAGAAGGTGAACTACATAAATAAAATACAATAAATAGCAGATTTTTTAAAAAATACTTCTACTACACAGTCCTATGATTTGTGGAAAAACATCGCATTACCTCTGCTGAAGCTGGAGAAGGAAGTTTGATTTCATAGGTGGAGACTGACCCCCAAACTCTACCCTTACTGCCAGTAGTAGTTGGTGACTCTGATGTCAGTGGGACATTATATTTGTTCTGGGTTTTAGTCTGAACTTTAGAGGTACTCTACAAGGCACTGAGTGTCTTTTGGGGAACAAGATTCTGTACCTTGGATAGGTCTTTTAAAGTTCAGGCTGCACAAATATATAGATAATATGTGTGTGTCTGTCTGTCTGTCTGTCTGTCTGTCTGTCTGTCTGTCTATCTATCTATCTATCTATCTATCTATCTATCTATCTATCTATCTATCTATCATGCATCTGTTCTTCTCTGTCTCTCCTTATATGAATTGTATACAGTAGGTATAAACAATTTATTATGCAATATATATATATATATATATGTACACACACACATATATATATATATATACAATATAAAAATAAAGCATTGTTGATATTAACTATCCTTATTGTAATCAAATATATGATTAGACGCAAGTCAGGAAATACTTGAATGCCCAGCACAACCAGCATCCCTAGCTAATTCCTTTAAAGTTCAGATGAAGACCTGGAGCAGAGCCAGTGCCCCAGTGACATGGAACCAACAGCTGCCACAGGAGTGGGGGCAACAAACTCGACAGCTTTCACCTCAATTGGGAATCCTTCTATTTGAATGCAAGCTCAACACTGGTCTGATGAGAGGCTGGAGAAGAGTGAGGCTGTTCTTATGTCATTTTTCTTTTTTGTTCTTTTTTAGAAGGATTTTCCTCACACACAAGCCTGGTCCCTAAAATGTCCAGTTTGGGTCTGTCTTTCAGCAATATTGTTTCCCATCTCCACTGCTTCTGTTTCTCTGTGTAACTGTTGTCTGTTGCTGCTCTTCCTTCTTCATCATCTTTTTTTCCCCCCTTCAACAGTCTCTGTCATGAGCTGAAAGGGTAAAGGCTGGCAGCATCTGAGGAGTGATAGGGTGGGCAAGGGTGTTGGGGTGGGGAGAAGAGGGGCATCACGAAATGAGAGAACCTCCTTGTCCTCTTCCAGGGTCAAGTCAGTTCTCTGAGAATCCCAAAGATTCCTCAGTAAATAAGAAAAGAAATGTGGGAGGTGTCATAGCATCGTCTCTTGTATTTATAGGTAGATGCATAAAATCTTTTCTCTTGCCTTCCACTGAGTCATGACCTGCTTTCTTCAGGAGCTTCCTGCTATTTTCAGGATTGTTTCTCTCCCCCCTCTATTTTCTTTTTCTTTCTCTCTAAGCTAGTCCCTGAGACAATAGCTTGCATGCCAAGTAGAGCTGGTTCCTGAGATAGGAAAGATTTTTACCTGAACCAGACTTCCCCCCCTCCTTGCCTGTACACAAACCTTGACTGCTTTCAAATTCTTTCATATTCTTTCCCTTTTGTGTTCTGAAAAGAAATAAAATTTGTCTACCTAGAAAGCAGTGTCAAATGTATACAAGGGAGAGAGTTGATTTTGTTTTCTTAACTTGTTTTATTTAAAAAAAAGGGGTTGTTTTCAGGACTGACTCCAGAGTTTGTTTGTTGTAAAAGCAGATGAAGTTACTGGACAAAATAGCTAAATGACCTTCCAACATTTTGTAGATGAAATGCAAGACATGTGTAGCCCAGAAGTGTCAGAATGTGGTCAAGAAGGCAAAAATTATTAGTGAGAAAGAACAGATGGGCTAGGAGAGGCTGCAGCAGTTTGTTTCTGACTGAGCTTGCTGGGAAGGGCAAGATTCTGCCCCCTCTTCTCCCTGCCTCTGAGTGCAACTACTCCTGCACTTTGAACTCAGTTTGCAATGACTGGAGTAAACTGAGGACAGAGAGAGAGAGAGTGGGAGAAAGAGAGAGAAACTGGGACAGTTTAAAAGCAGCTGAAAAAGTGGGATGAGTGATGATTAATCACAACTGTCCCTGCTGAATTGGAGTAGTTGGAAGGTACATGCCTAGAGAGTAGGCTCAAACCCAAAATTGCTGCATTTTTCTGCCATTTTCTTGCTCTATATCTGTGGGCACAGAAAGAGTTCTCTTTCTCTGGGCACCGCTGTCCTTGGAAAGATAATATGGTAGATATATGCTGTTATAGCTTCTTCTCCTTATACCTATCCAAAGTTCATAAAAGTTACTGTTTTGTTTTATTAATTTTATTTTAATCCCATCTTTCCTTCAATGTGGGATGCAGATGTTATTAATTTTATTTTTATCCTATCTTTTCTTCAATGTGGGACCAAAGACTACATTAGGTTCCAAATCACAGATTCTTTTTTAAACCCTGGTCCTACCTTTTCCAGTGCCATGGATTCTAGCTGGAGGAATCTGGGATGTAAAGTCCAAAGAAGTAACTATTCCAACCTCTCTTCCTACCATTGCCAGGGCCAACCCTACCATTAGCTGGAATGAGGTTATAATCTCAGGCAAAGGAGGCTGGGAGGGGGATAATGCAGATTATTTTCTGACTGTTAACTTCGAAACCCTCCAGCTGTTCCACCCTCTAGGATGACACTGCCCAATGGTTAAGGATTTAAATCTGTGTAAATTTGATTCCTGCAATGAACAATCTTTTCATTCTTCTCCTTGCTGAAACAAAGTAATCAAAAACTATGCAGTTTTAGAAGGCTGAATAGTACAGAACTTATTCTATAAAACAACAACAAAAATGCACTGTTGTGTGCGGAAAACATTTTATTTGTAGAAATGTTATTTTCTGCCCAAGAAATGTTGTTTTCTGTGCAGGAAACTTGAATAAATCCCAGATTGTGAAGATTTGCACCTATGTAGGATTCTTCTCAACAGGGTTTCCAAACACCCAAGAAACCCATCTTTTGACAATTTTCTTAATAGGTTTGAGTATTATTTCACTCCCTGCTAACCCACCAGTTAGAAGAAACTAACCTGCTGCCTCAGGTGTGGTGAAGGGTACTATTCTGTCACAAATGTTGAAGTAAGACTGAACCACCCATTCAACTGGCAGTTGTATGTAGAATAGGAAGGACACCATCTTGTCCTCAGGCAGCACCATCACTAACATGCTGGAAAGGTCAGATGAACAAGTAAGGAGAAGTAGGTACAGATTTGGGGGCTTCTGTGGTGGTAGGAATCATCAGCGGTTGACCAGCTATTCTAAAGCCTGATGTTTGTTCACTTTCCCAAATTATGTGTTGTGGGGAAGCACTTGAACAAGGTGAGCTCAAAACACCCACTCAGCTCAAGAAGCTGCCCAACTAATTTACAGCCTTGGCTTTCCACTTTCTAATCAGTCTCTCCAGGTGCCTGGTAATTCTGCTGGCTCTTTCTTGTCGATGGCACCATTCAGCCATTCTCGCTGCAGAGGCACAGCAGAATTATAAATAAGGTGTTTGCCCATTACATCTCTGCATCAGACAATAATATGCTTTCTTGTAATCAGGAGAGAGGAATGGAATCGGATAACTCATGCACAAAAAGAGGAAGCAGGTTCTTCTAGCACCAGACTGAAATGTCCTACCGATACCTGGAAAGTAGTATATTTGCAGGACGTACAAGCAGAAGATTGCATTTTAAGAAAGGTTGAAGGAGCTGGGCATGTTTAGCTTGGTGAAGAGGAGACTAAGGGGTGACATAATCACACTCTTTAATAGTTCAAGGGCTGTCACAGAGAGGAGAGCGCAGGCCTGTTCTCTGCTGCCCAAGAGACAAGGTCTAATGGTTTGAAATTGCAGGATGATTGAAAATTAGAAGGAATTTCTTGACAGTTCAGCAGTGGAACCAATGGTCTAGAGAGATGGTGGAGTCTCCTTCTAAGGACATCTTCAAAAAGAGGCTGGACAGCTACCTGCTGGGGATGCTTTAGCTGGAGATCCTTCATTGGCCAGGGGGTTGGACTCAATGTTCCATGAGGGGCTTTCGAATTCTATGATTCTGTTATCTTCTTATCAGTTTGAAGAGGAGAGAAGGAGGAAATGTGTGAAGCTTATCAGAGCTTTTCAAAGTTCTCCCAGCCTGGTAGCCTTCTCATTTTTGTGGTGATTACCATTTCTCATCCAAAAGCTCCTTTAAAGGTGAAGCATTCAGGGAAATCTAAAATGGTGGCCACAGCCCAATGGAGCTTTGAAGATCTCTGGTAAGTGTCACCCACCTTCAGAAAATCATCCTGTTTTCCTGAAAATTAGAAAAGAAAGACAGCTTAGCCCCTTCTTTTGTCCATGTTTGGCATTGTGGCCTCATTTTGAAAGCTTTAACCCAGTACCAGTCCCCTTTAAATGCGAGTAATTCTTACACCAGGGTGAGGAAGATCTGAGTCTCCGATCATCATTGGATAAGTGGGTTGAGACTGAGGCAAACTGGGGTTTTAAACTATCTGAAGGATCACAGACTGGCCAGCCATATCTTACCACTGTTCTGTACTAAAAGTATTCTTTTCTTGTGTGTCGGAATAAAATATTGCACCTATTTTAATTTAGTAAGTCAAAAGCATACTTCCTGTACCATAGGTTTGGAAAACATATTTTATTCTTTCACTGGAATGTGGCTATAATCAGTGCTGATTTATAATGGCCCTTGGGCTCTCTCCATAGATTCTTTCCCTTTCCTTCCTAACTTGAAAGAGATGGAAAGGACATCTGCCAATTCTCTTAGACTATGGCCCTTACCACGTGACATTGTCATCCTGGCATGGCAATGCATTGCTCCCAATCCAGGACGTGTGCCATCACGTTATGTCATTGCTGACCATGTGCTGTCGTGTCTCCATCCATTGTAAGTGCACCCTATACCATTACTGGAAAAAATCCAGTAATGGCCCCCTTTCCCACTATGATCCTGTTGGCTGTGGGCATGTGGTAAGGGCTGAAGCACTTGATAGCACTTCCTTCCACAGTACAGTGCAGGAAGAGGCAGGGAAAGGGACTTGCCATTGATATTGCACTGTGGAAGGAAGAAGAGTGTCCCTAAACCTACCCATCTGGCAGCCAACCAGGTGGGTGGGGAACGTTAAGGCCCCAATCCCATCCCAGGCACCCACCAGGATGGCACGATATCAAGGCATAGTGTGGAAAGGGCTACATGGTGATCTTCCTGGACATTCTGTGCAAAGATAGCACTGTTAGGCCTATGGAATCCCTGGAGGTCTTAGGCGAATGGTAAATGCCCAACTCTGTCACCCTCTAGAGCCAACCCAATTTCTGATGCACTTGTAATGCTTTTGTTGTTCTTTTTGTGTCAACAGAACCCAAGAAAAAGAAAAAAGAAGGCAAGAAACAGGAGAAGACACTGGAATAGGGAAGCTGTGCCAGGTGGCGCAGAAATGGGATTTCCTCGAATGTAATCGGTTAACAAGTCTCATTGACACCTAGGCATTTTATCCAGAAGTTATTTATAGCTTAATTGTACAGTAGGGAGAAATAAACATGCAAATACACTCTCTTCTTCTTTTTTTATTTTTTATTCTAGCACAGCCTCCCTGAACTTGGCACCCTTCAGTTGGGTTGGATTACAACTCCTGCCATCCTCAGTGTGATGGATGGGGACAATTGGATTTGTAGTACAGTCAAACCTAGAAGGTGCTGGGCCATGGAAGGCTTTTCAGTGTATACTCTTTACCTTTGTAGAAAGTCTGCAATAAAAGGCAGTAATGTCGTTTAGTGTTATGGTAAATGGAAAAAAAAAAAGAAGAAGCGTAGATTCCTTCCCAAATCCCCCATTCTTTTTCTCAGAGTCCAGTCTTTTAAGGCTGGAGCCTGCTTGCTAAGGGCAGGGTTGGTAACCTACATAGAATTCCCAAGTTGTATTCTATCAAGGTTCTATGACATCATAATGATATGTCTAGATGCTGTGGATCCTGGCTACCTTATATGTAAAACAGACCACCCCATCCTGTTTTTATGTTGTTTTTTTTAAATAGCAAGAGTGGGTTCTATCCCCAGATTGTATCTGCACTGAAATAACTAACTTGGCTGTAATTTACACCTTTTAATAAAACAATTTATGGCTCTAGTCTACAGTTCTTCTTATGTGCTTCCTGAGCATATCTCAATTCAACATGAAGGACTTAATGTATGGTAATTACACAGATGTCTTTGCACCAGAAACTTTGCTTTGCGTTCTCTCACCATAAATTGTGTCACTAAAGCTGCACGACATGCTTTATTTTTAAAATGGGATGATTTGGTGTCAGACCTGCTCCCAGGTTGCTGCATTTCCATGTCGATGGTACTCTACATGTGCAAGGGTTTGGGGTGCAGAACCCTTGCAAAAGTGGAAAAACCGTAATTCCCCATACACAATCCCCCTCTTGTTCCTCTCTGGACCTTCCCCTCTCTCATTCCTTTGCTTCTGGCTCCAGCGTTCCTAGGGGGAAGAAAAAGGACATTCTAAAAGGCTTATCAGTAGTTTCCCCTCAGACAGAGCAGAGTGGATTTCTGGGGTCCTAGATACTTCTGGTTGCCATCTCGAGAAAGGAGGGGTACGAGCAAAGAGAGCACCTGACCAATCAGCAGCCATTACATTACACAGCAGAATATGCAGAGAGGACACACCTTCAGCAGTTGGTGGTGGCTTTGCTCACCCAAAAGGAAAAAAAGAAACATCCATTTTAAACATAAGCCTGTGGTCAGGAATGCAAGGGAATGGGGAGAGGTGGGGGGAGGAAAGCAGGTGCCTTGTGAATAATTAAATTCACAAAGGTCAAAAGTGCAAATATGGAGGGAAGACTGTAGATGTAGTAGTTTATAGTCCATATTAAACACTACCCACTTGATGTATCATTGTATGCAAAGCAAGCTCTACCCCCTAAAAGTCTGGGCCCAAAGTTGTTCTAGCCAAGAACCCTGATCTAATGATCAGCTACTGATGAGCACTGAGTAGTAGGATTGGGTCTTCCTTGGAGATACTAGCAAGACTAGAATGTCTGCGGAGAGGCTTGGCACATCTGCAGCTCAGTTAACGTGGCCTAGCTGTTTGTACTGAACAATCAACCTCCCTAGATAAAACAGGCAGCAAACACTCTATGGACATTGGAAACAACATTGATCATCTATTCTGTGAGAGACATCCAAGCCAGCTCAGTGACTCAACCCTGTTCCTGAATCTAGACTGCTCTTCTGTGCACACACACCCATTTGTTTTGGTTCTCTGGCTTCTGACTGATACCCTGGCTCTCAACCTTTGGATTGTCAAACAACCTCCTGATTTCTCATTTCCCCAAGTGAACTACAACAAGTAGGTCATAAGCGGGATGGCCAGTCCCTGTTCCTAGGTATTGCCATTACATAGTTTCTGCCCTCAAAAAGATACTGGAACTGCTCTGCCCCATATCGACTTATGTAAAGCCTCTCCAGTGTCTTCTGTTGAAATATTGATGGAAGCTGACATTTCAAAACAAACAACAGAGTTTGACATAAGGCAGACTTACCTTGCATGAAAGAACATAAGGCAAGCCATTTCTCAGGTTAGTTATAGTAGTGCTTCTTCAGCTATCTGGAAGAACAGTAGGATATTTTTAGGGATGTACTAATAAAGTTCTGGAAGGAAGCAGTGAATATTTTTAGCAATTTTTCTTTTCCCATTGAGAGAAAGTTTTTAAACTATAGTTTTTGAAGACTACATGCAGTTTCGGACTTTGTGCAAAATTCACACGTATTTTTGCACAGAAGATGCTATTTTCTGTAGAAGAAAAAAATTGCTGCAGAGAAAACAAGTTTCTGCAGAAAATGCTGTTTTCTGTGCAAAGAGACCACATGTAATTTTGCATGGAATAAGTCTCCAACTGCAAATGTTCCTGTCAGTCCAAGATTCTTCTTGTTGGGGACTAATAACACATTGTCCTAATTTTATTAATTTTTTTCCTTGAAACTCAGTGTGGACCAGTTGCTGATAGCTCATGGACCATGAACCGTCATCTTGAGTAGCACTGGGCTACTGGGCTCTTTCAGAAAGATTCTGAAAACATGCTAGCCAGTTTCTGCCACCTTCAAAGGACTGGTCTCTCCAGCCAAATGTTGAATTAAGCATTCTCAGAAAATGTACCTGAGTTCTCAAAAATAGTTACAAAATTCCTCTCAAATATCGTTAATAATGCACAGAAATTACCTCAGTTCACCATCTTTCTCCAAGGCCAAACAGTCACTGCCTTAAAGGGAAAGGACCTTTGGTAGTCACATCTTGAACCTGGGATATCCTCACCATAATTGTACAGCAGGTGTTGGTGTTACAATCCCTCAGAGAGCTATTGTGATAACAACTATAATTTGAAGGAAAGTGCTTAGAAATACATGTAAAAGTGACATTTTCAGTGGATATTTTTAAAAATGCACCAATTAATTCAGTAGCGACAGAATGGATCTGGATGAGAACATGATGAAGTGACTTATCCATACCCTAGGAATTGATTCACCTCTTCTTCATGAGAGCCAGTAGAGTGCTGTGGTTTGAGTGCTGGACTAGAGCTATTTCTGCACTAGGCTGTTATAGCACTATTATTCCACTCTCGACATCCTATAGAATCCTGGGATTTGCAGTTTAGGGAGGGGCAACTGCAAACCCCAGGATGCCATAGGATGTTGAAAGTGGAATAATAGCACTGTAACAGTCTTAATGCGGAAATGACCTAGGCCTCTGAGAGACCAGGGTTTTGAATCCCTGTTCAGCCATGGGAACCCACTGACTGACCTTTGGCAAGTCACATTCTCTCACCCTCAGAGGAAAGCATCTTTCAAACTCCTCTGAATATATCTTGCCAATCCCACCCATATCCAGGAGAGGGTTGTAATAAAGTCAGAGTTGACTTGAAGAACATAATTAAGTGTCCTTCACGCTGCATGCTAAGTGAAACTTCCCCATCTTCTTGCCTTCCAGATATGTCACATTTAAAGTCCCATCATCTCAAGCCAGCCTACCTAGTGGGTGCATTTGGAGGGGCCCAGGTAGGAGAAAGCTATTCTGGGTTCTCATTCCATCAAATGTTTTCCATTTTTCTCATTCCACTTCTTGGCCTCCAAATAAATCAATGCCAGTGGATCATTTTGACAGCTTTTGATGCCTGTGAATGTTATTGGCCCGTAAAATGCCACTGTTGTATTGGGCCAGTGCTTACTCTTAGATGGTTAAAAAAAAAAAAATCATTCAAGTGGCTGCCAATGTGTGTTTCTGTTCACAAAAGTCACTTCCAGGGACATTTTGACTTTACACAGGCCAAGCAAATGGAGGTTTCAAAGAGTGAGAAAGTCACCCACTCAATAAATCACAGCCCCAAAGGATACGCTCTTGGTTTGCCCAGCATTGTTCTCTCTATAAGAAACAAATCCCATCATCTCTAGCTTCAGAGGCACAATCCTATTAGATCCAAGAAGCCCCCAGAGCATTGAGTGTTGCACACTACTTCTGAAGAAAGATGATTTGACACAAAACAGAGAGAGACAGCTTCTCAAGAAAAGCAGTTCAGGAGTATCACATGTCCCTGATGGCTTCCCTGTAATATGGAAGATCTCATTGTGCTACAAGTGCTCTGGCAACCATGTTCTTCTGTGGAAAAAGGCAGAAAAAAATGATTGTGTTTATATATATACCTTCTGGCTGCTCCAAGACTGTTGGGCAAACCAAGCAGCAAAGCAATCTACTGAAACCCAAATTCAAAACATCACTGAATGAATCTTTGAAAGGCAAATGCCAGGTTTGTGTGTGGATGTGGATGGGGGTGGCAAGTGGATTCATATTAGTACCTCAGCAGCAGCAGCAGAGAGGGGAGTTTAACCATTTGCTCTCCTCCAGTGGTGTTGTCAAAGACCATGCCTTTGAAGTTGTTTATTTGCATTAGTGCCAAGGATAATTCTCCTAACATTGCACATAGGTGTTTCAAAAAAGCATTTTGCATCAGATCAACAGCAAGGAACAAATATCTCTCTTTGTCTATTGAGGTCCTGGTAGTTACTAGCAACCCCATTAGCTGCCCTTTGCATTTATTAAAACATGAATGCAAAGACTGATTTAATGCCATATTTAGTTTGTCTTTGTGTTGCATTCTGGTAAAGATAGAGAGACCATGGTTTGATTCCCCATTTGGCCATAGGAATCACCTGGGTGACCTTGAGTGTATCACATACTCTCAGCCCCAGTAAAAACATATGATAGGTTCGCTTTAGGCTTGTCATAAGTCAGAAACCACTTGAAGGTACACAACAACAAAGATTACATAGAAAGCTAGACGGAAAGATAGATAGATAGATGGATAGATTTTGTTGTGTGCCTTCAAGTGGTTTCTGACTTATGCTGACCCTAAGGTGAACCTATCATGGGGTTTTCTTGGCAATATTTGTTCAGAGGTTTTTTTTCTTTGCCTTCCTCTGACTTGCTTGAGCAGTAGGTTTCCATGGCTGATCTGGGATTGAAATCCTAGTTTCCAGGGTTGTAGTCAAAGATTCAAACCACTACACCATACTGGCTCTCCAGATAAACAGGAATACTTCCCATGTTGCAGCTTTAAGAAAAGTTAAGTGCTGCAAGAGATGAAGGAAGATGAGAATTTCTTCTTCCTTGAAAGAAAACCCATTTCAGATTGTTCTTAATTTCTGTTCATTTATTTGAAGATGTTTGAAATCAAAAAGAAACCCCTACCAAGGTAAGTAGCATAGCGCTGTTCCTCAGACTTGTCATCTGAATTTAAGACCCAACACACTAGGCATAAGAGATGGGAAGGGAGAAAGAAAACAAGTTCAGTGGTTATAATGGCTCGTTGGATGGAAATATTTTAGGCATCCTGCTGAAATTGTTGTTGCTAGTTGACAATTGAGGAAAGAAGACCAAAGTCTTTCTCAGTGGCATGATATCTCAGGAGTCCGATGACAACATGCCTTCTCAAGCTGCTGCACAAGGGAACAGATGATCCTTCCTGTCACCCACCAGCTGAGAACTGTAGGAAAAAAAGTCCCTGTGCAGTGTCAGGGAGGATAGTTCTTTGCTGCAGCTAGGCTCAGATATGATGCGGGGGTCTTGGGCTCCTCTTCTCTGTCTGTGGCCAAAACAATAGTTGTCAGAAGCTGAAACAAGTTGTTCTGACTTCTGGCATACAAAAGGCAGAGGGAAAGATACAGGAGAGTCTGATTCAACAATTTTTTCCCCTGACATCACCTGTCAGAGCACTAGGGAACCCTTCATTTTACCCAATTCCTGTATACTGGGTGCCCTCACTTTATCCTCATTGTAATTCTGTGAAGGCAGCTTGCTCAGACAGTGATTGGCTCCAGG
>CAOKZL010003271.1:0-109819 GCA_948472985.1 Iguana delicatissima | reverse complement strand
TTGGATCCCCCTCGAGTCGCCCCCAAGATCCCCTTACCAGGGGTTCTCTTTCTCCCTCAAATATGTTTACAATCGGAGATTCCGACCTCTTCGGGACTTCAGAAACTCTGCAGCTCTGCAGGTTCCCAACCAAACGCCGCTTCTCCTCCACCGGAAGTCCCACTATTACCACAATTTAAATTACCCCACAAATGGTTTTGAGTACCTTCAGATTTCAACTTTTTCTTGTTTCTATTCTCCTCTGTCTTCTCTTGTATCTATGATTTTCTCTTCAAAACGTCACTTCCAGTCTCTCTTTATTCTGTCAGTAATATCTTAATACCAGCATACACTTCTTTCTTCTCTTCTACCAGCATACGCTTCTCTCTTCTTGTGTATTTCTGAATTCTTTATGCAGGATGTAGATTCAAGACTTTCTAAGCCTTGCAGGGTGATGGCACCTTCTTTTGTGCCTCTTAACAGAATGGGAGGAACTGAGAGCATGAGGTGTCTGAAGACTTGGATAGCTCTCTGCATCTGTGGCTTGGAAATTATAGGCTTCTTGCCTGTCCTTCTTTCTCCTAACTTTTCTGTGTACCTTGGCACTGAGGTTTTGGGACAGGTTTTCCTCCCATGCTTCAGAACATGTAACAGGAGCTCTCAATTGCAGTTGCCTATAGAAAGCTTTGGAGTGGATCCTACCTGAAATTAGGAAAAAAAGAAAAACTGCAGTGGCTTCATTGCTACCACTGAGAGAGAGAAAAATATTGTCATCTTCCTTCTAGGTGATTAAACTAGTAAGTGAGGAGAACTGTAAGTTGACAGGCAGGTGGCAAGATCATGCCTTCCTGCCACAGGGGTGGGCAGACTCTGAGGAGAGAGCAAAACACAGGTGCCTTACCTGTCCTTCAGACTTACCCCATTCAGATGGTGCTTTTAGAAGTGTTGTGATTCCATATTTGATCCTATTTCTGTTTGTATTGCATTGGTCTATTTACATCCCACCTTTTCTCCAAAGTTGGGACTTACAACAGAAAAAGAAATACAATGTCCCACAGGTATGTAGACAAAAGCACATAAAATGTTAGGTTTAATGTGTCACTGAATTTCATAGAATCATAGAATTGTAGAGGTATAAGAGACCACAATAGCCATCGAGTTTAACCTACTGCCATGCAGAAACACACACTCAAAACAGCCCCACTAAATGATCATCCAGCCTCTGTTTAAAAACTTCCAAAGAAGGTGACTCCGACACTCCAAGGCAGCATATTCCACTGTCAAATGGCTCATACCATCAGGAAGTTCTTCCTGATGTTTAGGTGAAATCTCTTTACCTGTAGTTTGAGTCCACTGCTCCAAGTCCTAGTCTCTGGAGCAACAGAGAACAAGCTTGCCCCATCTTCAAAATGACTTTTGAATCACTGAAAACATACCTGTTTAAAAGCAGAAGTTGCGCACAGTACAATGCAGTAAGGCAAGCCCTTTCCTTGTAAAACAGGCATTTTCTGAAAGCCTTTTAGAACACAAAGGTCTTAACCTGCTGATGAAAGCATAACAACGAAGGAGCCATCCAGCCTCCTTAGTCAGGGATTTTCAGAACCTGGCAGCAGCCATGAGAAGGCCTCACATTTTCAATCAGTGAGTTCCTTGCCACTTGCTCTGACCCCTACATCCTCCTCCTGATGGTACAGGCACTGCCACACTTGAAGGAGAGAGCTAAACACTGCATGTCCAGCTGTTTCACTACCACCACCCATCTTTCTCATTGACTGAAGTGTGGAAGAGTGTGGTAGAACCGCTTCAGACCCTTCTCAACCTGCTGTGCAATGCAGGAGCCTTAAGCTGCCCCATCATTAGGCTGGCCTTGACACCAGGTGTGGGGGAGAGAAAGAAAGATAAATGAGCAGAGCACACAAGGGACAGAGGAAGATCTTGCTCCCTGCCAAGTGTGGATTCGCTACCAAGAAATGGTGACTGTTGTGAGTTGTTAATCCAAGGAGGTACCTGAAAGAGATGATCACTTTGAACTAATGTACTTCTCTGTATAGTTTAATTCTGGCAGATAGTAGATCCATGATAGGATACAAGGAGAAGCAGGCTATAAGGAATGTTCTGCATGACCTTTTTCATGTCTTCGCTGTAAAATTTCAACCCTTACCACTTTTATCCTTTGGAACTCTAATATCTATTGTAGCATAACCTTAGGAGCATAAATTGTGTGAGCTAAGTATTTAATAGCACCTTGATGATTCCTATTTCCCAGCATCAGGGGGATGAAACTGTCATTGCAACAACAAAATATATACTCCTGAGTTGAAAACAAACAGCCCGTTTCTTCCTCAGTTGTGTACATTGGTTTTAGAAATTGAGGTATTCAACAGTAGCTTGTAAGGCAGTAAATAAAAGATAAACACGAAGGGGAAAAAGAAAAATCATGGCTGTTAGTAAAGGATTGTTCTACATAGCTTTCAAGTGCAAGATAAATTGTGCCTGAGTTGCCTAGATATTGTGACATTGACTAAATTTATTGCTTAACAAAAGCCTTGCATTTTTTACACATCGAAAGGCTTGTTTTACAGCATAGAGATGGGTTATGAAATTTTTCTTGCTCTTTGTTTGCATTGCCCTTGTTCATCATTTACTTTTCCCAGTACAATGACTATTGACTTGGGCTTTTGAGTGCAGGAAAAACTAAAGTAAAGCCAAGGGTAGCAGGATGTGTGTTGTACATTGTGCCAAGACTGGCATAATTCAATACCTTCTGTTGTTTTTCAGTACCTTCAGTTGTGTCATTAATTAATAGGAAGTGGGAGCATTTTGACTAGGGTAAGGTGGAAAGGGCCCATTTAGTTGCTTTATTGAACTTCAATTCCCAGCTAATACTCTAACAATACTCCACAGCTGCTTTCCAAGATCCGTTATTGTAGACATTCTGTTACCACTGCAGTTTACTGGGTTTGGTAAATGATATTACGGTATTTACCTAGGTGAAATATGCAGAAATGAAATATGTCCCTGCCAAAAATCATATTTATCCCCCTTTCTCTTTCTCTCCCCTCCCTCCCACAACACATAAACCACAGTTTCACTTTATAATTCTTCTCTTTGACTTTTTTTTTCATCTTTATCTGATCGTCATCTTCAATGAGATGAAAATGAAGAGAGAAATCTAGTTATGTGTATGAGCAGCTCCGTTGTCCTCACATGGCTGGGTCTCAGAGACCTGACTTATATTGGAAGGGGAGAGACAGTACAGCTTGTCTAGGATGGAAAGGATCACAATACCTTTTTCTGATAATCATCCCCATAACTATTTTGGCCTCTTGGAGTGCTTAAAGGCACAAAAGAAGCATTGAAGTGGGCAAATTTGTCCCAACTGCTTACCAGTCAAATTGATAGGCTATATGGGGTACTGTATTGCAACATGTAATGTTACTGACATTAATTTCCTAAGGACATTTTTATGGGCCCTTGCACCCACACAGTAAAGCAGTCCAGTGTTATCATCCATACATTACAAATCACTTGTATTGTAATGGATGCTCCTCAGAGCAAGCAGTTTGGAGGGAGTGGGATCATAGTGAATTATTTGCCTGTGGCAGTGTGGTGAATTTGAGGTAGAGATAAATTGGGAAATTCTTGGGATATAAGCCACTGATTTTAGCTGAAAAGCACCAATGTCAATTGCGAGGAGAAATCCAAAGTGATGTCACACTGGAATGCTAGATAGTTGATCTGTTTGGATGCAAGCTGGAAAAGCAAGGCATCTTTGCTTTCTCTGTACCTCCCTGTGAACACTTCGGTTTTCAATTGTTTTTCATACAAAAGGTAGTGCTTCTGCATAGCAAGTCTCACTGTTAGCCGTGATGGTGGAGACAGCAGTGTCAAGCTACAGTCAAAGTTTTATTAGTAGATGATTAATTTGATCGAAATCTAAATGAATAAGATAGATTTTCCCCATTTGTTTGTAATATGAAAACAGATGTTCTGGAATCAGATGTTAATCAACAGGTTGCTCTGCTTCATACACTGCTCACAAGGATTCTTCTCCAGGAATGCCCATGCAAAGCAAAAGACACAAAAGTGTTCTATCCCATTATAGTCAATGGATGCAGTGGGCACACATTCACAGCAGTGTGGTCAAATGCCCAATGCATCCACTGATTATAATGAGGTACAAAACTTTGTGGGACCTCACACTTGTGCACGAGGAAGCCGCGAGAGGGGAGGGCCCACTATATACAGTAGGGACAAGAAAAAGTATATCTGAAAGAATGAAGAGGAAAACATCATTTGTTATCTCAACTTAGAATTTGCCTAGAATTTAGTAGACAAGATGACAGAATTCTTTAGTATGCAGTTTTTGTGCCATTTTATATCCTCCCTGCCGAAACATACATGCATGCACACGCACGCGGGCAAACACACACACAGAGCCCTTCAATTAAGTGGAATGATGGCATTGAACATAAAACCTAAGCTGTGGAAAAAGGAACAACTGCTAGTTGCTTCTGAATCTCTGTATTGCACAGTTTTCTTTTGAAGAGTTGGTCTGATGGTTTTAATTACCTGGAAACTGTTCAGAAATGAGGATCATAATGGTCACACCCTGCAGAATAAGAGGCATCTAGTTATGCCTGTTTTTCCAAAGGTAGTGCTTTGTTATTACTAACTATGCCTAGGTCCTTCATTTCTGAGGAAAGCCACCTAGGCACCTCAATTGTTACATCACAAAGGATTGTAATAATTGGATTTCTTTTCAAGTTCTCTGCATTTCCCCCTCCCCCAGCCCCCTTTGCCTTTACAAAGCCAGGCTGTGGTCATCACCATTAAATTTCATCTTGCACAATGGATTCTGACCACTGTGACTGCCAAGAATAGCTTGTTTAAATGCAGCGTATAGTCCCTGGTGGGAAGCTGTCCTAACGTTATTTTGATGGCTGTGCTGACATTTTTGGCCTTTGGCCTTATGTACAAGAGACATTTCACATAATGAAAAATCGGACTCCTTTTCAACTTTGGAGATAGTTTTCATGTTGACCATATGCATACTTATGTGTGCAACAGAAGGACAAAAACAACAATAGCAAGAACAATCTATCTGTAGCCAAGGATATGTTCACGAACAGTATGATTGTCTTTTGAGATTCCTCACATTCAATTATGATTTGGATTGTTGGTGGTTTTGCTGGTGGCTTCTCTCTCTCTCTCATTCTGCCATATTGAAGGAAGGGATGAAAAACTAAGTAGTGCTAGAACATGGAGAGTGACTGTGATTCAAATTCAGAACCACTCGGAAGTACAACTTTGCTGCTGTACTTCCAGGTGGTTTTCATGCAGCTACAGGTGATACTGATAGCCTATGCTAAAAGGTAAACACAGAATATGTGAATGTAGAAAAAGAACCTTTGCTATGGCTTTTAACTAATTTAGGAGACATGATGTAACCACAGCTCTAGGTTAGTGGAACATGACTTTAGAAGAGTTCATGAGCATTACTGTTCCTGATATCAAGGAAGATCTGGACAATTCAAATTAATTTACAGTGGTTATTTTAAAATCTTTGCATGGCTTTGAAGTCGTGGAAGAATTGGGTTCTGTTATGAAATGTTACACTTCTTTGTATCCAACCTCCTTTCCCAAATCCTGTGATGTTCCCTGTTTTCCCCCTTCACGCTACTGGAACACCGACAACTAAATTACCTATTAATTCAGTGGTTCTCAACCTGTGGGTCCCCAGATGTTCATGGACTTCAGCTCCCAGAAGCCCCAGCCACTATGGTCAATGCTCAGGGCTTCTGGGAGCTGAAGTCCTAAAACATCTGTGGACCCACAGGTTGAGAACCACTGTATTAAATGAAACATTGTATTTGGGGATCGGCGAAGCCATGGGATACACGGAAGACTTGAGATGGGAATGAAGAAAGAAAGCCTGGCCCTACCCAAATAAAATATAATTACTACCATTGGGAATTTAAATATTTTTCTGAGTCCACATGTTAACGTTCCTCCCCTCAAGCATTTGAAAATGATAAATCAGACCTACCAAAATGAGGGAATCCAAACATTCACATATACTGGAGTCCATTGTCTAAATTTAAATCACTGGGCAATGTAGATTAGATGGAAATAGCCCGCTGCTAATGTGGCTTCATTTGATCCATGCGTCTGGCAATTCAGAAGCTCACAGAAATCCCCTAAACTGCTGTGGATGTGTTCTACTTCAGATGTTTGTGGATTTTTTTTTATTATTTGCTTTCTTTGTCTTGCTGTTTTAGTATTCACTTGGGTCACCTTTTCAAGCTTCTTTCTCTTTTGATAAAAGTGAAAGCCCAGACTCCATTCTCATGCAGTCACCTCCTTTGTGCATGTAGTTGGAACTCACAAGTATGCACACACAAAACAAATTCAACATAAAGCAAACATTTTCCTCTCATGCAAAGACATGGTGGTAGTCATGGGCTTGGAAGTTGAAAGAAGAGGACATTTTGCCATCTTTGTGTGAACAAAACCAGACAAAATCACCAATTTTCATGTAGCCCTTGTATCTATTCATTTTATCACTTCCTTCAAGTATCTCATGAATTTTTATATTTCCTAACTCTTAACTTAGATTTATTTATAAATGAATAGAAAAATATTCTCCTTTCTGTTGGATCGATGTTAAGATATCAGAGAGCGAAGAGAGTGAGGAATGCATTTGCTGTAGGGGTGGGAAGAAACTTGTTTGGCTCAAATTTCATTGCAGATTTACTAAATCCAAACTTTTTGAACGTAGACAGAGATGGGAGATGGGAAACTAGTTACACAGTGATATTTGCATTTTTCAAAATGTTACAATATAGTTTGCAAATTCCAAAAATTCCTCAAATGTCTGATAAAAGGAAAAAGTGTGCATATTATACAAGCACTGTATTAGGGAGTTGTAAAATGGCATGCCTGCCAAAAAGTATGTAGAAAATGAATACATTGGGACTGATATGGAAATGGACAACCCAAATTTACTGTTCAAAAAATGAGAACCAAAGTAGGATTTGACTTGAGATATGTGTTGCCATAGTGGAGTGACTCTTAGAAATTCTTCCAGAAAGATAATGATATAGCTTCCTGAATCATTTGTTGGGGTACCAGTACATGCATAACCTAGGAAATAAGTGCCAAAATGCTCTTTTTCCCCCAGTCCAGTTCTGCATTTATACTGTTAGCAGTTTTCTAGCAAAACAAACTAATTTATGGGGAAGCTTAGTTTCTAATACATGGCCACCCTGAAGTTAGTGTCTTGGATTAGAGTGTGGTAGTGGAGGTCAGCCTGATGTGACTTCTTGCCCCTGGATGAGGATCCTGAGAAGCAGTTTAGGATTGAGTCTCAATGTGTGAATTGTTATAATGATAACTAGGACACATCTTGTACTGTGGGAAATACATCACAATAGTCCTTAAACTGTCTGGTGGTATTGAAGTTTTTCTATGATGATGTGTCACATAAGAACTTTAGTGAAGTTCAGAGAAGGAAAAGAGACATATAATATTTAGTACCTTTGTGACAAAGAATGTAGCATTGTCCCCACTCACCTATGTACCATTCTCCACCCAGTGACACCATCAAGTTGTGGTTCAGCAAGTAATAATCAGATTTTTGTACGTTCTCAGCTGTGCTTTGAAGAAATGGTGCAGATGCACTCATCCCTCCTCTCTTATGCATAAATCCCTTCTTTCCATAATTTGAAGTACCAGTAATTCAGTACTGCACTTGAATTGTCATGAACTAAGATTCCTTGTGTTGGTCATGGGCCAAGAGTCACTTCTCCAGGTGAACAGCAACCTCAAAGGAGCACAAGCAGATGCAAGCACGTGGGTGTGATAGATGATGCCTCTGAGATCAAGAAGCAACTGATTGTACCAGGAACTGAGCCAGTGAGTGAGCAAATAAACTTGGAGACATCCCCCACACTGGAAGGTCAAGCAGAGACAGAGTTGCCCTAGCCAGCTGGAAAGGGAACTAGATTCAGAGGAGTTATAGGCACCTGTGCCAATCAGCCCTCAATCATGAAGAAGGCTGAACCGGACTGCTCAGAGAGAGGCTGCATGGACTAAGTTGAAGAAACAATAACAAGCAGCACCTGTTCACAATGGCTATTTAAGTCTGCCAGCATGGCTGCTCTTTGCTTGCAGCAAATTACTAGTAAGCCATCATGACCTTCAGGTCTCCTGCTCCCTGTAACCCTCCAGACAGATCTTTGCCTCCTGAACCTTAGGACTGGACCTTGACCTGGTTCAGCTTGCGCTTTCCTTGTGTTTAGTGTATTTGGACTCTCCCTGCAGGTGTTCCCAACCTCCCTCCTCCCTTGCTGGCTGAGGCTCGGCAGGGAGGGAATCCTGACATTGGGAGTTAATCAGACTGAAATGAGAGCCAGCTGGCTCCAGCCTTTTAAAGAAGGCAAAGGGCAATGGCTGGACACCAGAAGCAACTCATGTGTTTGCTGGCCCTTGCCTAGTGTTACGCCCTGACAGTGAGGAGGAGGAGTCTGAGGCTGTGAAAACTGATGCCCCAGTCAGAGCTGCTGACAATGAGCAGCAGCTGTTGGTCCCTGTTGCTCAGGGTAGAAATGACAAGCAGCAGCTGTTGGTCCCTGTGGCTCTGGCTGGAGATGAGTCCTGCAGCTCAAGAGCTCCCCTGCTGCCATGGACCAAGAAGGCTTGGATGTTCCTCTGCCTGCTCCTTTAGGGCAACAGGGATCTGATTCTGAAGATGGTTTGGAGCCTGTGCCAATCAGCCCACAAACAAGGCAGAGACTCAAGAGAGCTGAGCAAAGGGAGGCTTCCTTGATTAAGTTCAAGAAGCAGTGACTAGCCACACCTGTGTCTTGGGCTATATTACTGCCTGCCTGGAAGCTTTCCTTTGGTTGTGGCATACTTCTTTCAAGCCCTCCTCTTGCCTGTTCCTTGCTCCCAGCACCTGCTACCTTGAATTGATCTCTTGACCCTTGGCTTTTGGAACTCTGACTACGGCTTTCGCTTGACGCTCTGGTAAATGAACTCCCTTGTGTAAAATGCTTGCTTGTCTTCTCCCAGCTGGACTTTGTTGGCTCTCACACTCCTTTCCCTGGGCTGGCTTGCCGGCCAGGTCTCTGACCTTGACAGAGGAAGAAGTTTCCCCAGAGGCAGACATTTCCCCAGAAGCTTGCTCAGGAGAAGATAACCAACAAACAGCAGGGACCTGAGCAGGTGGAACAAATAGCTGGAGACGAGACAACACAGACTCTTACCATGCAAGAGAGACAATTACAGAAAGAGGAGCTTTGCCACTTAGTGTGTTTAAGTGACAAATGAGCCCTAATGAGGGAAAACTTGTGGCAACAGCGTTAGCAAGATAAAAGGCTGGCAGCTGGCTTTTCCGTTCTAGGGTCAGCAGCTGATCTTCGTGGTTGCTGAAGCCCTGCTCTGTGTTCTCTTGCATCGTGACTACCTTGAACATCTGCCTATTTGACCATGACTTGGATTTGCCCTGTGGATTTGTTTACTCTGCTGAAACCTAGACTTTGTTTTAGACAACCCTTGCTCTTGCCTTGTGAGTAAGCCCTGTTCTTGCTGATTAATTGGTGGGTCTGCCCTGGTCACAACACCTTGTGTGCTACAGACTCCTTGCTCGTAGTCTGCCTGACTTCTCTGCCCCTGGATTGTCTGACCTTGTTGGCCACTTTTGGATTGACTCTTGACTACACTTCTGCTTCACCCTGAGCAGGCAAGATTTACTGACTGCTAAGTGTGTCTGTTTGACTCTGAATGGCCTCCTACTAACCCTGCACTCTTTTTGCTGCCAACAGACAGATAGCGCTTACAACAATGCCTTTTGTATGGTGTCAGTCTTTAAAAAAAAACAACCTTTGGTACGTTAAATGAAAAATAATAGTTTTGAAGTGGGTTTGTAGTTCAGAATTTCACATAGTGGTGTTGTTAATAAAATCATCCCAACTGTTTTGTATAGGACAGTTACAGACAACAGATCCACAAAGTTTCTCAGTGCACAACGTCCAACAGTTTCACCTCTTTTTGTTTTATTTATTTATTTGTTTATTTCCCAGCTGTTTCCCAGTTTGGGACTCAAGATGGTTTACAACGCTTAAAACAAACATTGTTAAAATTCTCAGCATACAAAAGTTTAAAAAGCAATTGTACCATCATAAAATTTGAAGCCGGTTAAAACAAATTAAAACACTAAGAACAACAAATACAAGTCCACCACATTAATACAAGGTCTGTTTCCCCAAGAAATCAGTTCTCAAAGGCCTGCCAGAATAAAAAGGGTTTTAACTTTTTGTGGAAAGATAGTAAGGAGGGTGTGTAATTCTAGCCTCTCTGATAAAACAGTTCCAGAGTGGGAACAGCTGCTAAGAAGATTCTTTCCCATGATCCCACCAGGGTGCCTGTGAAAGTGGCATGACAAAAAGCAGGGCCTTCTCAAGAGATCCCAAAATACGGGCAAGTTTGTGCTGGAGAGTAGAGCATTTTAGATAATGTGGACCTGAACCATAAAGAACTTCACAGGTCACTAGCGTATATACCTGGTGGTGCCCAGGATTTTATTTTCTAATAGGTAATACTTGTTAGTAGGGATGGGCCAACTGAATCCTGGGTAAGGATTCAAGATTCCCAAATCTGAATCCCTGCACCAAAATAGGCAAATCGAATCTTTTGAATCTGCCAACTAAATAGATTGCTGGAGACTGGGATGCCTGAAAACCTGGGAGACCAAGATGCCTGAAAATCTGGGAGACCAGACATGCAAGTGAAGATAGTAAGTAGGTGAGGTTTTCCCTTGGAGTAATAATGGCCTTTGCTAACAATTTCCAAATTACATCTTGGCTTGTATTTTAAGATATTTAAATTGAACATTTCATATTTAAGTTCAGTACTTGACTGGAAGCTACATCTTTGAGATTTCAAGGACAGCTGAAACATTCCTTTGCATAGCTCACTTGCAAACCTCTTTCAGACACAATTCTGGGGTTTGGAGTTTTACAAGGTGTCACAGCCTTCTCTGCCAAAGTGTGCTGGTGCATCATCAAACTACAAACCCCACAATGTCAGAAGGAGCTATGCAAAGAAAACCCAGTTTTGACCTGGATTATCTCTCTACTGCAGTATATGGCCCTGTTTACACAGGCAGGAAAATGTGGGATTAATCGACATTTTCCTGCCTGTATAAAAAGGGCCTTCATGTCATTTTCAATCTGGGAAGATCCTGAGGCAAACCTATGACGGTTGTCCTGGCCAGATTTCTTCAGAGAGAGGTTTGCCTTTGCCTAGGCTTTTGCTAAGGCTGAGAGAGTGTGTCTTGCCCAAGATTATCCTTCTTTCCCTTGCTTTTTAGACTCTTAAAAAAAAAACGATTTGGAAGATTCGAGATTTGTGAGATTCGTGAATTCCCAGAATCTTCCAGGGATCCAGATCCAGATCCAGATCCGGGAAATTCTGGATTTGTCCCGTTCCTACTTGTTAGAAAGATGTGACATCCTATGTCTCTAATTCCCCAAACTGTCTTGTCCAGTACCTGTAATTTTTACTCATATTCTGCAATCCAATCTGTATTTAGAGTTATTAACATCAAAAGTTGAGTTCCTGAGAGAAATAATCTGGCCTTTTCCTTGCTGCTAGGGCTTGTCTCCATAGCAACTGACCTATTCAGAGCTCTCTGGCTGAGAATTCTAAAGGCCCCTCCCTAAACTGCAAACCTCACGATTCCATAGAATCTTCACAGGCAGTCAATCATATGAGGTCTTCCTGCCTTACAGAGCCAATCATATGAAGTCTTTGCCTGCAGCCAATCATATGAGGTCTTCACCTGACACAGACAAACAAACTTTGACTTTTATATATTGGATTAGTAGCACTTTGAATTCTGGTAAATTGTTATGTTTATCTAGCCTTTTCAGAATTATAGTATCAAATACGTTTACCAAAAAAAATCTCATGTTGCAAGATGGAAGCAATGCACTGGCCCAGTTCTTATCCCTCCCAACTTCTTCAGGTACTAACTGCTCACTTAATTCCTGCTTCTGTGTTCATTTGAACATAGAGATGATTTCCTCTATTTTGTTAGCTTGCCCAAATTGTTCTTCAGCTTTGCTAATTTTATTACAGTGGATTTCTAACCAAAAGACCTTGCCAAACATCCTGTAGAGGATCATTTACATTAGTAAACAATACTATGGGAGAATTCATGGTCTGAGAGGAAACAGCAAAGTGCTTTTGGACAATCAGTTACCAGCTTTAAACACTTATTGAGAAAACAAAGGAAGATGTAATGAGATCTCTGGAGTGGTTATCATTTTCAAAACTTTAAGAAGTAACTTTTGGATTGCAGCCCCAAGAATTCCTTAGACAATGTGGCATCTGATAATCCTAACTGGGAACATTTGCTGATCAACCTTTTTAAGTGTAATAATTTTCTCAGAAGAAAAGGCTGGCCATTTAACTCTACCCTGAACTCTCAGGAGAAGTGCTTGTGTTTCTTAACTAGCAAATCTTTAAGAGGCTTGATTACAAATTTTCCACCCAAGTATTTGATTTACTGTATTTTAAAAAATCCTCTGGGGCTCTGTCAGCAAAAAACCCTGCCTCGCAGCATTACTTAAGCATTTAAATGGAAGTAATTATATTTTCATGGTTTCTAAATTAGCTAAGCAAAAATTCTCTGGAAGTTTCACATGGGAGATTCATTTTATTATGCCAACAAAAATGTTGTGGGTTAAATAAAAGATACATATTGAGACATCCCTTCCCATCATGCTCTGTCAAGAAGTAGCTCCTGTTGTATAAAATGACGTATTGTGGAAGTATTTTGTTTCTTTACAGTTGAGTGGAAGACAAACTCTGCTTCCTCCCTTTTGTGGATAGCAAGATTGTCTGATCTGTGTACTTTGGCCTCTATTGGGGCCATTGTGCATATAACACAGTTTGGTTTTAACAGTTTGATGAATCTATCGTGGGGTTTTCTTGGCAAGGTTTGCTCAGAGGGAGTTTGCCTTTGCCTTCCTCTGAGGCTTAGAGAGTGTGACTTGCCCAAGGTCACCCGGTGAGTTTCCATGGACAAGCAAAGATTCGAACCCTAGTTTCCAGAGTTGTAGTCCAGCGCTCAAATTGGATTCCACACAGGCTCATATTTTAATTAACTATAATTCATTCATCCACTTCAATAAGAAAATAAGCCTGAGGTACACCCTCCAGGTCTTCTTCATATGCAAGCCAAGTTTCATGTGCCAAGGTTTCTCAACCTTTATGCAGTGCTGGACAGAAATACAAAAATGTACACACATGTATGTGCACACACACACAACTCCTCCTCCTCCTCCTCCTCCTCCTCCTCCTCCTTGTGCTTCTTATTTTAAAGTTAGCTGTCTGCCGTCTTATGAAGGATACCCTGAAAAGCAGCTTGTTGATCTTGTAAATAAATAAATAAAGCTTTATGTAGTGTTTGCTTTTCTGGCATTGGAGGCCATGTGGCACTTCTGTTATTATTTTTATTGGGGTTCTTCTTTTCATTGCAGTCTTCTTCTTGATTGCCTGTGATGAGGCAAAAGCAAGTGCTTCTCATTTAGATGGCTTTTCTGAATGTGTAGGAACAAACTTTTCTTGAACTAGGAATATGACCTCTAACCCAGCATTTTTTTTCTTTTTTTTGGCAGGGGAGTACATCCTTGTTTTACCTTGTATTGTCCTATATATTAATATCAATATGCTTTGGATGAGCTTTACATTGTTGATATTTGCTTTATTTCCAAGTAAATGTACTTTAGTATTGTAATCTTGTCGTACGTTGGTGAGAGAGTCAAATACTTGAACTTGAACAAATTTTGAGTAATAATTCTTTGCACAAGCATTTTTTCCCCCCACTAGGAAACATACTTTCTCTAAAAAGGTTGTGTGTGTGTGTTTTTCCCCCAGTCCTGTTTCCATGTGGGTATGATCAAATGCTTAGCCAAATATAATTATATAACAACATGTTATCAAATGGATCCATTTATTTTATTTGTTTTCCTGCAAAGTGGTTATACCTCAGCTGCTACCACCTAAAATACTACAGCCTTAAGACTGTCTGTGTCTGAAGCAGCTTGTGATGAAGGACCACGGTGCACTAACATTTGCGTGACTTCAGAGCTATGGGAAACTGTTAGAGACATACCAGTTTAAGGTAGAGGGAGGAAATCTCGGAAACATTGGTTCTCTCCATACCTCTCTCCTTAGGTTTTTTTTCACACATCTTAAGATACATTTTCTGTTCGTAATGATTCAACCAGTAGTCTAAACATTGTCCTGGAACTGCAAGAACAAGACTTGAATGAATCAGGCCTTCAGGTAGGTGGAGTGAGGATAAAGTAGCATGAAAGGCAAAACACATTTTTTTTCCCAAACTGAAGCGTAAGTTTACTTCCATTTTGGCATGTTGGCAGTCCCTTCTGTATCCAGTCACTTAACACAATTCTTGGCGCCAGGCATTAGAAATGACCTACATCTGAGCTCACGTTTCGGATAATTAAACTAGTAAGAATCCATTGATTCCTGTAGCTGAACAGAAAGACATGATTTGCCAGATGAACGATCTGCTGAAAGAAGGACAATTAGGTTGTGGACAATTGGAATCTGCCTTTCTGCTCAACTTAATGATGCATAGCAGAGTCTAGCAAGGAAGAATAAAATCCAAGATGAGGAAAAAAAACAGACTTTTTGTTTGGTCAAAGAAAAATATTTGGCCATGTGAAAAACTGAACATGTATTCCAGGGAAAAACCAGTTTTCATGTAACACGGATTTGTAGAAAAGCAGTATTTTGTGTTATGTGTGCATGTGCACATGCTTTTAAAACACCTGTTGATTTGTGGCAACCCTGCGAATGTCACAGATTTTCTTAAGCAAAGAATACTCAGAGGTGATTTGGCCAGTTCTCTTCTCTGAAATATAGGCTACAGTACCTGGTATTCATTGTCAGTCTTCTATCCATTATACAGCCAGGGTTATTATTGATTCCTTTCCTAATGACCTCAGTGAGGAATTTGCCTTTTTCACAGCTACTGCACACTGATGTTTCAATTAGACTTTCCACCATGACTCTACATTTATTTTCAATAGTCAGCTCAATTCTCATCAATGTTTGTAGGATTAGGGTCTTTTTCAACTAATATGCATCATTCTATACTTGCTTACATTTTCGTTTCTACCATTTTGAATAATTCAGTGTCATCTGTAAACTTCACATCCTTAGCGCTCACTTCTTACTCCAGACCAAGTGTGAACAAGTTTAAAAGAACCAGACTTCACCTCTTAATCCTTGGGAGGTCCCACCAGTTACCAGTCCATTGGTGGAGCATCCTTTGAACCCCTCCTCCTCCACTAAGCTTGCCTCTATGCTAAGCTGGTAAGGGACTTAGAGGATTATAAGACAGCATGTTTTTAAGTTAGAGGTGGAACCATAGTTTAAATTTTTTAAAACTACAAAATAATGGCAAGGAAGGAAGAAGATATAAAAAGTTGAGACTATATTTTTTATGGAGTAATATTAAGATCTGATCTGATAATGTTTAACATGAAATACTGGCTTGTGACAACCTAGGATTTATGTAATCTAAACATATATAGTAGTCAAAGTGTTCTTGCACATGTAGATCTTTACAAACAAAAGCAGGAAAATGGCACTTAGGATTTTCTTACGATGTTCACACCCAGTTTATAATAGTGGGGAAAATCTATTGCTTATTTAAATTGTGCAAATCTGATTATTTATCAAATATATTTTCCTCTAGTGGGACTTCCCATGCTGTTATGGAAGCACTCTGATCCTCTGACTAGGCAGAATGGGCTGCAGAATAAGGGGAATCATAGAAATGTAGAGTTGGAAGAGACCACACAGGCCATCCAGTCCAACCCCCTGCCATGCAGGAACACCCTCAAAGCATTCCCGACAGATGGCCATCTAGCCTCTGCTTAAAAACTTCCAAGGAAGGAGACTCCACTACACTCCAAGGCAGCATATTCCACTACCGGACAGCCCTGACTGTCAGGAAGTTCTTCCTGAGGTTCAGGTGGAATCTCCTTTCCTGCAGCTTGAATCCATTGCTCCTTGTCCTGGTCTCTGGAGAAGCAGAAAACAAGCCCTCTCCTTCCTCTACATGGCATCCCTTCAAATATTTAAACATGGCTGTCATGTCCCCCCCTTAACCTTCTCTTCTGCAGACTAAACATACCCAGCTCTCTAAGTCTATCCTCATAGGACATGTCTTCCAGGCCTCTCACCATTTTGGTCACCCTTTTCTGCACTTGCTCCAGCTTGACCATGTCCTTCTTGAATTGGGGTGCCCAGAACTGGACACAGTATTCAAGATGAGGTCTAACCAAAGCAAAGTAGAGTGGTACCAGTACCTCCCTCGATCTAGATACCATACTCCTGTTGATGCAGCCGAGAATTGCATTGGCTTTCTTGGCTGCCACATCACACTGCTGACTTATGTTCAGCTTGTGGTCTATGAAGACTCCTAGATTGCTTTCACATATACTGCTATAATCAACACTTCCATTTCCTCCTCCATTAGGGTCCTGGGTTTACCAGAAAGGTAGTTTGGACCTAGGAAAGAATCTATCTTGTATGTAGTTCTGGTACCTAGTTGTGGTCTTAGCAAGAATCAACACTTCATCTTATGATCAATGGAAAGAGTGAATGAAGATAGCTGCAAACATGTGAATCTTACACTCTCAGGTTTGGCTGTCAAGGTAGCATCCATCTGAACTGCTGCAGTAGAAAATGTGAAGAACTTGTCATTTAGCTCCTCCATAAAACACTGAACAAATTTTGGATCACCTTATATTAGAAAGTAATGATGGAAGTTGCGATGCAGCAACGTCTGGAGGCTGTTGCACTTTTATCCCCACTCACTCGAAACAGCAATTGTGTTGCATATATTGGATACCTTTGGAGACATTTCTGTGAAAAAGAGGTGAATGCTTGCCAAGGCCATCAGCTGGAGGAATTTTCTGAGATATGAAACTTATGGAAATTCTTTCCAGGCTGGTCAGGTGCCAGAAAGAAGAAGATAAAAGTAGTACTAGCAAAACATGTTGTATTTCTGAGAGATACTCTCCCATAAGATATGAGAGTGAAAATATAGCCAGGCAGGTGGGGATCCATATGTGGCAAGGTCACTGAATTGGCTTTGTAGATGCAGTGGGCCTTACAGAAACAGAAGAGCACTGCTGCATTCATTACAAATCATCTTTGTGTATGTTTGTAAATTGTTTTCATTTAACTTTGGTTAGTATCATACATACAGTGTACATTCCACATCCCTATTAATTTCCTAATGGTTGTATTGTTTTACCCTCTGAACTTCTTCACTTATATAATTGTGGGTAAGCTGACCTCATGTATAAGTGAAGGGCAGATTTGGGGACCAAAATTATGGATTTTGATATAACTGCTGGATAATATGAGGGTAAAACTTTGGGGGTCAGCACAGGGCTCCTTGGGTCCATTCTGCAGTGGGACAAAAGCACCAATGGCACCTCAGGGGGCCACCCGCCCACTACTTTTCCCACCCAAGCATTGCAAAAAGCAGTTGGAGGGAGCTTTGTCCACCCATGGAGAACCTAAATGAGGCAGCAACCCATTCTGTTCTTGCCGCCACAGTGGGGAACTGCCAAAGAGCTGCCACCACCACTTATAAATGACCAGAAGTGGCAACTCAGCAGACACATTCACTTGTGTATAAGAGGCACATTAACCTGTGTATCAGTCAACCCATTTTGGGAGTGGTGGTAGATTTTTGGCATTTTGTTGTTGTTGAACTGGACATATTCATTTTCTTGCATTTCTTCAGCAAAGTGCCAATCTATTCTATAGAAGGGAGAATAAGTGGTGATTTTTTTCCCCTGAAATTGTGCACACAAATAAGATGGTTATTAGTATGAATGCCATTAATGTGCACAGTGGAATGGCTGGAAGTAGAGAGGGAGAGCCTTCTCCTCTCACTCCCCTCCATAGTGGTCACAATGAAAACTGCCTCCCCAAAACTGATACCTGCATAGGAAGAAAAGCCTTTGCCACACACATATTTTTTGACATTGCTTAGAGAATCTCAGGTTTCACTGTCATTACTATAATGTTGATGTTATGTAATATAATTGCCCCAGTGGATTTGATCCAGACTGAGACTACAGAGGGGGAACAGTTTAACTGTACTCTGTACACACTGGGGTCTTGATGTGGGTCAGAGGCCTTTCACAGTACACACTAAGGTCTTGATGTGAATCATAGGCCATGTACTGCAACCATGACCTTCTGGGTTTTGTTGGATTGTAACTCCAGTAATCCTTCACCACTGGCTATTCTGGCTAGGGTTGATGGGAGTCATAGCCCAGAAATATCTGGACATCTCTGCCAGCTACCTACCAAAAGTGACCTCTGTTTTTGGCCCTTATTTGGTTCAGTTTTCAAGTAGCTGTGGATCTTGCTGCTGTTACTACTGTTCATATGTATTTGGGCAAAGTATAGAAGGGGTATAAGTGTCTTTGTGATTTGTTTTGTGATATTTTTATCTCTTGCTTAATGGAAGCTGAGAACCTGTAAGTGTATTAATTTTACACTTTGACTGTCAAGTTAATGTCCATCTGACTTACTGGGCAGAAAGTGTGGAGGATGTGTCTCCTAGGAAATATGATGAAAAACTTTTTTAAAAAATTAAAAAGTTGGATATCTTTTAACTGGAAAGGGCTGACACATTTTAAAGTGGAATTTTCTGTCAGAAAGAGTCCATTTGAGCAATGAAGTGGCATTAATTAAGAGCTGGTCTTGGTAGAAATAAAGAACTGCAAACATCATTAAATTGATTAATGAAATAAAACAGAAAGTTTAGCTTTCTGATCTTACATCTGCCCACTGCACTGATGAGAATTCTGCTTCACTGTGTGTTGTAAACATTTTTTTTCTTTCTCTTTTGACAGGTAATATTTGAGGCTGAAGTCTCAGATGGAAGAAATGGCTACATTGCCATTGATGACATCCAGGTTCTGAGTTACCCTTGTGGTAAGTAGTGATTAAGAATCACATTTTTCTCTGTCTTTTTCAAGACAGGCTCAATATTGTCCGGCTGCTGTTTTCATCATTCAGCCGTTGGCCTCCTTCCCCCACTACTTTTTCTCTCTGGCTTTTTCCTTTTTTAACTTGTTAGAAAAAGAAATGACAGTGTTGATGTACAGAATTAATTTTGCTCTGTTATCTTTACTTAAGTAGCTTAATCCAATGTTTCTCTCATCATTCACCAAAATGTGTCTTATAGTTAAATATCAATATCTAACTTTTTGGTTGTTGTTGAATACCCAGTTCATCATCTTCCCAAAGTTTTAGATTGAGCAAAAACACTGAAATCAACATTCTACAAAACTAGTTGTTAAAATACTGTTCAAAATGCCAGGGACTATCCCATCCTTACTTTACTTTGTTAATAGTCAGTTCATATTAAAATAATTTGTAGTACCGCTGAAAAAATGGCTAGTCTAAGACATGGGCCACCACTTCTCTCAGACAAAGAAAATGTCATTCTAGTGGGCAGCCACTATGAATGTGATTCTTCCTGACTCTGATATAGATCTCTGCTTCTCAAACTTTGGTCCTCCAGAAGGCTTAGGAAGCATGGCCAATGGTGAGCTGAAATTCTGAACATGTAGAAGACCAAAGATTAGAAGCACTGATGTAAACAGGAATCTGCATTTGACTACTCTTAAATGGTAAAATTAACAAAAATTGTTCCACTAACAGATGCCAATAATGTGTTTTTCAAGAATGCAGAGCAAAAGTTTCTCAGGGTTGAGGTGGGCTGATTGCAAGTCCAGGAGGCCACAGGCAGCTTCCCAAGGCCTTTCTGCAGTCCTTGGTTCTTTAGACTTCCCCTACCACACACACAAATATTTTAGTGAATTGCTGCTTCTTGAAGTCTCCCAGAACTTCACTTCAGCCTTTGCATATGTTGTATGTAAAAAGAGTTGTTTTTCAAAACTGAAGTAGACTTCTACTGGAAAATATGTAGAAAAATGACAGCCTTTGGTTTAGTTCCCTGTCAATGTCCATTGTTACAGGATCTATATATAAGTAGAGCTATATAAGGCTCTAGTTATGATCCTTGCTCTTGATAGTTATTCTGAAAGTGTAATTGTTTTTCAGTTTTATGAAACTTTTAAAATTAAAAAAACTTTGAAAATTAAAAATGGAATAGAACTAGGTGAATCTACACTGTCTTCTAAGAAGGCATCTCTTGATGCTTTGCCAGTTCCTGGGTAATATGTGAGAACGGTGTGTGTGCGTGCGCACACACATATATATATGTATAAACTCTTGTCACCACTTTTTTCAACCGTAATATTTCACATGGATGGTTTTGTCACTGAGCTGTCCTTGAGGCAATGGAGTTAGTACGAAAAGGTTTCTCAGTGGGTCAAATGTTGCTGTATCTAGTGGTGCAGGTGATATTTACTGACAAGGGTTTCTCCACTGAACTGGATCACGCTTTATACAGCTAATTAAATTTGACTCTGTATATTGTTAATGCAGTGGTTTAATATGGCAGTGGTTAAATACAAAACGTAATGAAAATTCACTCTGAGTTTTTGAACTTCCTTTCAGTTGTGCTTGGCTTATTATAAATCACTTTTTTATAGAATTCGTATTTGACAAGTTTTAGCAGAGTTAAAGACTTTTTTGTTTTTCCTCCATGAGCTGAAATAGTTGTTTTGTTTGATGTAAAATTAGTTTTACCCAAAGACTGTAATGATGTGTTTCTTTTGGGAGAAATAGACAGAGGTTTTTTGTTTTTGTTTTTTAAAGTCTGTGAGAACATTTTGTAACTTTCTTTCTCCCACTTCATAGATAAATCTCCTCATTTCTTGAGGCTGGGGGATGTGGAGGTCAACGCAGGCCAGAATGCTACCTTTCAGTGCATTGCTACAGGGAGGGATGCGGTGAATAACAAGTTATGGTTGCAGGTAAGACTTAACCTATTCTGATCTGTTTGTGGGTATGTTTCTGGAAAAAAAAACCCTGAATGTTCTAGTTCATCTGTGTTTAAAACAAATCTCATAACTGAAAGTGCTTTCTGAAACTCTTTTTCATTCTTTTAGGATTAGGATAGGACTACCTTGGTGAGTATTTACATGCAGCTACTAGGTAAACTGAGGCAAACACCTCCAGTGGGAAATGCTGGGGAGAGGTGGTGGCAGTCCCCACCATTTCCTCCAGAGACTTGTAGCTCTTCTCCTTTTCCACACAACCTGTCTTGCACTCCTAAACTTCTCTCAGGTGTTGTGGACAATGTTAACTTGTAGTCTATGTTAGAGAAGGTCTCTTTGGGTTGTATATGTGGAACAGAAAGAGGTATCAACTTGTTCTTTTTGTATGGCATAAAAATGTCTTTTACTTTCTTTTACTTATGACAAACCCTCATTTACTTTCTTTTACTTATGACAAACCTAGAGCTCTACTGTGGAATTGGGAGAATGACAAGCAAAAGAATCAGAAGAAAAGGTGCAGAGATTTGGACTGTTCCCTTGAAAGATAACATATTGGTGTTCTTTTTATTTAGCAGCACATTAGTAACATATAACCATTTAATTGTTTTGAAAATAATTTGAAGATATCAAAAATGATCAGAAAAATCAGTTTAAGCTACTGAGGTCTTCCTAATGTTTAGGTGGAATCTCTTTTCTTGTAATTTGAATCTATTGATTCATGTTCTAGTCTCTGGAGCATCAGAAAAGGAATTGGCTCCATCTTTTACATGGTATCCTGTCAAATATTTAAAGATACCTATCATGTACATCTCTGTTTTTTCTTTTCTAAGCTAAACATACCAAACTCCCTAAGTTGTTGCTCATAAGGTTTGGTTGCCAGATTTTTGACCTTCTTGGTTGCCCTTCTTTGGACAACATTCCAGCTGGTCAATATCCTTCTTGAACTGTAGTGCCCAGAACTGGAAACAGTATTCCAGGTGAGACTTGACCAAAGGAGGATACAGTGGCAATACTTCCCTTGATGTAGCCACTATATGCCTGTACATGCAGTGAAGAATTGCATTTCCTTTTTGGCTGCTGCAGTTTACAGACTTCTAGATCCTTTTTACATGTACTACTTCCAAGCCATGAGTTCTCACCCCATATTTCCATAAGTTTATTGCAGTCAACTTTCTTGAAGTCCAGAGTGAGTATCTGACTGCATTCGACTTGTCCTTTCCTCTACATAACAAATCCCAAGAGAATTCAGTCACTCCCACCCAAGGATCCCAGTCTTTCTACCTCATTGACCAATTTGTATCTGTTGGTTACGGCCACATGCAAAATAGGGGACCCTTATGGGAGAAAATACAGTCCAAGAGACAGTTGTAATAGACTTACAAATTTTTTTTGTGACAGAAAATTGCATAAGGGTTAACTGCTCTTATGTATCTATGACTTAAAAAACAACAACACCTGTATGTCCGAAGCATTAACCTGCCCTGAGATCTTCAACTATAGAGCAGAGTATAAATATATTTATAAAATAAATGTATAAAGTCAGACAATATATAGTATATGTGAAAAACTATCTCCTTCTGTATGAGCCTGCCAGAAATTTGAGATCTTTAGAGGAGGCCTTGTTGTGTGTCCCAGCACCTCATGAAGTTAAGTTAGTGAGTACTCTTAAAGCACTTTCTTTGTAGCAGTGTCTCAACTGTGGAACTTTCTACTCAAAAAAATTAGGCCAACCCCATCTCTTTTAAGCTTATAGCAGGCAGATACAACAGTGCTGTTCTGCATGGCATTTAATGTTTAAAAATGCTCTGTTTTTACTGTGGGGTTTTTTATTTAAATATTTTATTTTAACTGACATGAAAACTGTAAGCACATTATGTACGAAAACGAAAGAGACAAAGTACATTTACAGTTGGTCTAATATAATTTCCTTGTCTTCCTTTTTCCTTCTTCATCCTTTTCTTCATTTCTGCTTGTCTTCTTTCTTTATCGAATTAGTAATCAGTATAAATATTAGCCATTTTTTACTAAAGTATAACACCAACTACTATCATAACAGTAATAATAATAGAATAACCAGGTTAATATTTATAATTCACACATATAATATATAACAGAATAACAATATCGATATTATTAACCTATAAACTTTATCTAATTGTCTTTTGATTATTTTATTAAACATCTTCATTTAGTTTACTATATTTACAATCTTAATTATTTAAAATATCAATATGTTCTTGGAGATAATTTGCCTTAGTCCCTATTGTTTATACCCTCTCTTCTTTACTTCCTAATATTGATTTTCCTTTTCTGTTCTATTATTTGTACCTTTGCCTATATAGATGACTAAACATATACATCCAATATAAAGGTATCTTTCCATTTTTCCTTCCATATGTTTCTAATCGGTTCCCATTCCATATTTGTCTTGTTAATACTTCGGTTGTCGCTTAAATACATAGTAAGAATATCCATTTGGTACATATCAAATAACTTAAGTTGCCAATCTTGAATTGTTGGAATCTCTTTATGCTTCCATCTAGAAGCGTATAAAACCCTTGCTGCAGAAACCATATACAATAAAATACGACCATATTCCTTCTGTTGTTGACCATTAAGACCCTTATACATATTTAATAAATGGAACTCGGCATGGATAGGAATGTCTATCCCTATAATTTCCTTAATTGAGTGATGTATACTTTTCCAAAGGTTTTAGCTTTTTTACAGGTCCACCAACTGTGGTAAAAAGTTCCTAATTCTTCAGCGCATTTCCAACATTTATCCGAGCCTTTTTTATATATCTTAACTAACTTCTGTGGGGTTAAGTGCCATCTGAATAACATTTTGTAGAAATTTTCCTTTAATGCCATACTTTTCGTAAATTTCAAATTACCAGACCAAGTCTTTTCCCAATCACTCAATTTGATTGTATGTCCAATATTCTGGATCCATCGTGTTGTTTTTGATAGTGTCATGTTCCAATTCTAGATTTACTGATATTTTATAAATTGCTGCAATTAAATGATCCTTCCCTTCAAGTACTTTTATATCCATGTTAGGTCCCTTTCTAACTTTATCTTCAATTCCTTCTGTTTTTACATCTAATTTGTACTTTTCTCTTAATTGCCTATAAAGAAACCAATTTCCTTTAAATCCTTCTACTCTTAAGTCCTCCAAGGTCTTAAAGGTGTCTCCAACAGCATTAGCTTTCAAGGGATTTTCGTACGTCAACCATTTATTAGTTTTGTGCGATTCTGTAAGTTTAAAAAGGCTTCATGGGTTGATATCCATCTTGGAATCTTTAAATATACCTTCTTCTTGAATATATTCCATACTCTAAGTAGGGATCTACGTATAATATGTTTGTTAAATTCTTTATCCACACCAGCCTTGTTGTACCAGATATAGCTGTGCCAACCATATTTATTATTAACTCCTTCTAACTGAAGCATTCTTTTGTTTTTAAGGTTTAACCAATCCATAATCCATACTAAGGTTTAACCAATCCGTAATCCATACTGTGGTGGTTTTTTTTTTTTTTTACTGTTTTAAAATTTTAGGATTCTTTTTAGATTGTTTTTAAGGGTTTTAAAGTAGTGTTTTAATGTGTCTTTAAAAACATGTTTGTCTTTGTATTGCTTTGTTTTTAATTGGTTAATTGGCCCAGGAACCCTTATCGGCTGCGAGGTGATACAGAAATACTTAAAATTGAAAATAAATAGTTAAATATCAAACTATGCAGACACATCATCCTGCTCTTGAATCTTGAAATCTAGAATTCAGTTGTATCTAAGAATCACAATTATTGAGTATCATACTGTGAAACGTATGTGTGATGCAACTGAATTCAAGATTTGAGAGCAGTATGATGTGAAGCAATAATGTATAAAATAAAATGGGTAGAAGATTGAAGTACCACTTACAACTTTGTGCTTCAATCTGATAATGTTAAACAGTGATGTATTTAAGTCTTTTATTCCAAGTCTTGAGTCAAGTCTCAAGTCTCTACCTTCAAGTCTCAAGTTGAGTCTCAAGTCGTTGCAAAATAATTCAAGTCAAGTCTCAAGTTTGGGAGCCAACTTTAACGGAAAAAAAGAGGTGGGGGGTTATGTTTAAAAAACTAGAAAATCAAAGCCCCATCCTGTCACCCCCTTTCCCACTATAGCTGAGTGATGCTTCAGCCAGACTTTCAGCCCCTTCCCATGGATGCCAATCTCCAGTCCTCTTCTCTCTCTCCTGCCTGTCAAAAGCCCCATCCTGTCACTCCCTTTCCCACTTGGCCTCAGCAATGCTTCAGCCAGACTTTAAACTGGTCTTTCAGGGTTTAAACTTTAAGGCAGTGCAGTGTATCTGTCCTGGTAGCTTGTTCACAAGTAAGCAAGATTTGATCCACCCCCTAAACCATGGAAGGGCAGGAAGCAAAAGTAAGTTACACTCCCATCTCTCATGGCTGGCAGAGGCAGCATACCTATCCTGGTAGCTTCCTCACAAGTAAGCAGGATTTGTTCTAGCCCTTAAACCATGGAAGAGCAGGGAGAACCTGCAAAAGGAAGCTACGCTCCACTCTCCTCTCCTGGCTGGAAAAGGCAGAATAACTATCTTAGTAGCTTCCTCCTCCTCTCTGTCTCCCCTCTTGCACAGTTCATCCTGCCACTCTCTGGTTAAGCCAGACTTTAAACCTGTCTTTAAGGGTTTAAAGTTTAAATGAGTGACAGGATGGGCTGTTCGCAGCAAGAGAGAGAGAGGAGGATTGGCTACTGATGTCCATGGGAAGTGGTTTACTTTGGGAGATTGAGAGGAGGAGGAGGGTATGAGAACCAGTCAACTAGGAACTACAAACTCCCCTGAAAGAGAAACGCCTGAATATACAACTTGCTCTCGAAGAAGCCACCAGAATACTTAATTCTTCCTTTTCCAGCCACAAGATGGTAGAGTGTAGCTTCCTTTTGGAAGGTGCTCCCTGCCTTTCAATGGTTTAGGGGTTGGATCAACTCCTTCTTACTCATGAGGAAGCAGCTGGGATAGTTATGCTCCTTGTTCCAACTATGAGAAAGTGGGGTGTAGCTTTCTCTCAGTGGTGACTTTCTCCAACCTTTGCTCACTCCTCCATGCCAAGACTACTCCATGCCCACACTTACAGAAAAATCTGCAAACCCTGGGTTTTCCCCATGTTCAATCTTTTTCTTTCCTATTAATGGCTTTCCTATTAATGGCCTATTCTCAAAAGCAGAAAAGAAGGGAGAGGTGCATAGGCAGAGATAAGGAGCATGTGAAGCTCTCATTGGATCATCAACATAACAGTCCCTCACTGCTGATTGGGAAAAGACTGAAAGGAAAGGTGGGATTACCAAGAGCAGCAACACTGTAATTACACAAGTTGCATGTTGAGTCGTTATTTCATCATGTATTTCCAAGTCAAGTCTAAGTCAAGTTCCTGAAGTGACTTAAGTCCAACTCGAGTTCGAGTCAGACAGCTTGAGTCTACATCTCTGACATTAAATTATAAAATTAAAATGACAGCTATTTTATTTTACTTTACCCAGCCAGTTTAGTAGTCACATGCCATATCAATGGGTATTATGCACATTAGCAGAATTTCTATTGAGCATGGAAGACTTAAAAAACCCACTTAAATACAAATAACTCATTATAAAGAGATGTACTATGCTCAGTTTCAAAGAATCTGTATGATTGTCACAGATCAGGTAGTTTCAGTGACAGTGTGCAAGTATTAGTGTTAGCCAGTCTGTAATTGCTGGATCAGACCTGCTTTTCTAAAAAAAATAAATAAAAAATAAATTGTCAGCTGGACTAATTCCATACTTCCCAATCCTCTGTACCAAATAGCTGACGGACTATTGTAAATGGTTTCTATCTAGGGAAGATTGTTACAGCCAGATATGATTAATAGACATATGTTTTGTTGTGCCTAAAGTGCACAATTGGATATTGTATGTTTTTTTCATTTCATTAAGAAAACCAAAGCTTTGAATACATCAAAACTTTGATTTTCTTAATGAAATCAAAAAACATACGATATCCAATTGTCTAGCTCCCACCCACCCAGAGAAAATGACAACATGAAACATAGCAAATTCCACCAATCAATAAAATATGACCAATAAAATGATGCGATAATCCATCTTGAATGTGGGTCTTTGTTTCAGGCTGTAAAAGGTAATCCTTAAGATTGCTCCAGACAAAAATCTGCGTGAGAACACTAGCAAACTCAGCTGCCCTGCAAACTTGGATGGAAAAGGAATGTTCTGGATAGTTTCTTGAAAATTTTACCAAAAGAAACATGGTGACTCATTCTTGGGAGGGTACTGTTCATGTTGAAGGGAATCATAAAGAAACTGTACTTTAATATTCTTTGTTGTCTTACTGAATCTGTGTACACAGGAACAGGAAAAGGTTTACAAAGACCAAAACTGATTCATTTGCTTGTCAGGCACCTCTGGGAACCTCAGTTACAGTATTAATGTGGGGGGGGGACCCAAAAGAACGCACATTTTCTTTTCTTTTCTTTTTTTCTGACTTATGTGAATATGCAACCTCTAGAAAATATGGTCATCAGGCATTTTTGCATTTGGGAATGTGGTAAGGAAGTACATTGTCACTTGTTCCATTCCTGTGTGAATTATTATTAATGAATTATTTCAGCAATTTTCTCCACATGCTACAAGAATACAAGTATTTCTGTGCAATTTTCAAGTACTATTTGTACTTTAGGTCTGCATGGGGGAGAGAAGAATCATTTGCTCAAAAATACATATTTTTTTTGTGTGTGCACAGAAAACATTTGAGGCAGAAAATGTGTATCTTACATAGAAAATATTTTTTTTCACATACGAGAGAACTACACGTGTTTTTTTCTATGCCAGAATCTCTGTGTTTATGCAAATTGCCTAACTTTGTCAAAACACTTCCTTTTTGGCCAAAGGTGAAAATGTTAATGAACATTCCTCAGATCCCCAGATGGTGACCTTTGGGTTGAATATCTCGCATGTTGGAATCTATGGGGAAAGTTATGTGTGCAGTCATCAAAAAGCTGTTCCTCCCATAGGGACAAATTCAGTCTGTAAAGGAATTTGAAATAAAAGCCATTCTAGTAACAGAAGTAGTTTAATCAGTGGAAGGACATGTGCAAAATCTGTACTCTTCTTTATAAAAAGGCATTCATTCCTTGACCACCTTTTCTCTTGAACATAAATGTGCGAACTTTGCAAATGTGTGTACGTGATGGAAAACCTTATCATTTGGACAAGTTAGGAAAATGAAGAAATATATATCTATGTATTTGCAAAGAAAACCTTTAGCAGAATGCCAAATAGTATTTGAACTGTTGTAGTCCTCAGAGGAGTGATTAGGGACAATCCAATCCAACCGCATCAACCTGATGCTTCCTTTGCCACCTTCTCACCTTACTACATCCTCAGTTGTAATGCTTCTGTGGTTGGGGAATGGCACTGTTAGGGAATCTTATGGGATCACATAGAGGATTTTTGTCCCCTGGGTCTTATGGTACTTTGGGCAGGGGAAGGGTTGACCTTTATCATACTGGCTGAAGATTAGTATAGTTTAATAATAGGGAGGCCTGCGGATTATAATTTAAGAGAGATACAGGAGTAGGTTATCAAGTTTGGAAAGGTTCCTTTTTGAAATCCAGCTTTGACAATCTGTTACACATCATGGCTGTTGGTTGGCTGGGTTTGTGGACATGTTATGACAAGAAGTAGCCATTTCTAATTCTGTCAGGTCAAAAGATTTAAAAAAAAAAGTTTCAGTTTGATGAATTCCTTGAGGCCATTTCCTTGAGACAACCTCAGTCTGTGCAGCTTATGTCCATACAGTTTGTATCCTCCCATATGAGCCTGCTTGAGTTTTAACACCTACACAAAGACATCAGGCCCTGGGTGCTGATGATATGAAATAAGCTTTCTTGCCACAACATTCTGTCAGTTGTGGATAGGGAGGAAATGTTGGCTTGTTAATGGTATTTATGTATCGTGAGAGAACCTGAGACGATGCGTACTATATAGAAGCATATATATGAGTACAATGTTTTTTTTTTCAAAAAAACCTTGAAACACATTAAAATATGCTTTAAAAACTTTTGAAAACAGGTTGACCTTGACCTATGGTAACCTTGTGGATGAGAGACCTCGAAGCTACTCTGTTATTAACCACCCTGGTCAGGTCTTGCAGATTCAGGAATGTGTCTTCCTTAAATGATTCTTTCCTTCCGCCCTTCCTTCCGCCCTTCCATATGGCCAAAGTACAAACTCAGTTTAGTCATCTTGGCTTGATTTGCTCTAGGACCCATTCATTTGTCTTTTTAGCAGTCCAGGGTATCTGCAGAACCCTTCTTCAGCACTGCATTCCCATCAACTTTCTTCACTGTCCACCTTTCACAACCATACATAGAAATTGGAAATGCAATGGTATGGACAATCTTAACTTTACTATTTAATTATACATCCCATACACTTCAGGATCTTGTCTAGTTCCTTCATAGCTGTGCTTCCATGTCTTCATCTTTTTCTGATTTCTTGACTACAATCTCCATTCTGATTAATGGTTGAGACAAGATAGTGAGAATCTTGAACTATTTCAATGTCTTCATTGTCTGCTCTAAGATTATGTAAATCATTTGTGATCGTTATTTTATTCATAATGTTCAACTGTAAACTTGCACTGTCTTGAGTTTCTTCAATAGTTGTTCCAGGTCTTTGCTGCTTTCTGCTACCAGTACAATGTTGTCTGCCTATCTTAAATTGTTGATGTTTTCATGTCTCCTTCCTTTGAGTCTAATCCTACTTTATATATGATATGTTGAGCGTACAAATCAAACAAACAGGGTAATAAAATGCAGCCTTGCCTGACTCCCTTGACAATTGGAAACCAGTCCATTTCTCCAAATTCTGTCCTGATGGTAGCCTCTTGTCTTGAGTACAGATTATCAGGACAGTCAAATGCTGTGGCTCACCCATTACTTTAAGAGCAATCTATAGTTTTTCTTGATCATGAGCTACACAATCAAATACTTTCTTGTAATATATAAAGTGCAGATTGATTGCTGTCTGAAATTCTTCGCTGTGCTTCATTATATGTTTGCAACATGATCCCTAATGTCTCTTCCTTTTCAGAACCCAGCTTGGATGTCTGGCATTTCTTGCTGCATATATGGTAGAAATCTTTTTTGCAGAATTTTGATTATCACTTTGCTTGCATGGGAGATTAATACAATGGTCATGTGGTTACTGCAACTGGTGACCCCTTTCTTGGGGATTGGAATAGATATTGAATGTTTCTGATCTGTGGGCCATTCTTGTGTTTTCCATATTTGTTAATCGATCTTAGTTAGAGCTAAAGTAGATTCTGTCTTTGTAGACTGAAGCGGCAATATTGCTATGCTATCTTTTACTAGTGCTTTTTATTCCCAAGTGCTCTGAGAGCAGCTTTCACTTCACTTTCTAAAATTGGCAGTTTGTTTTCATATGGTTCTTGAATGAATCTGTCAGCCTTTCATCTCTCTATATAGTTCTATCATGTATTGTTTCCATTATCTCTTTATTTCTCCTTGGTGATGCAAAACGTTCCCCTGCTGGTCATAAAGCATCACCACTCTTGGTTTAAATTTCCCTTAGATTTCTCAATTTTTCTAGAAGACATCTCTTGTTCTGCCTTTTTTTTGTGGTCTTCTTCTATTTCTTCTCATTGATTATATAGTAGTTCTCATTGTCCCTGCAAACAAGTTGTTGAACAGTCCCTTTCAAGGTTCTGATTTGATTTCTGTCACCTTTTACTTTTGTTTCTCATCAGTCCTAAACTGCTTGATGAGTTTCGTCTGTCATCCGCTGTGGCTTTCTTTTTGGCTACAGGTAGTGTCCTTTTGCATTCCTCACTAACTATGTCCTTGGTTTCAGTCCATGCTTCCAGTCAGTTAGGCATAATAGTGCAAATCTAAATAAAACAGTCTAAATACAATAATTTGTGAGACATGAGTTGGGGGAGGCTTCTTCCCAAAAGAAGCCAGAGTTGAAGAGTGCAAGCCCATGCACGTCTTTTAAAAAGCTGTTGTTAATGAGTTGCAGCTTATTTTTAAAGCGTAGTCCTGCTTCTTTATTACAAAGGCCTGGGGATAAAGAACTGCTCTTCAAAATGCTTCTTTATCCATGACATGTAGCTATAAACAGGGTGGAAAGTTGGATCTCTTTTAACACAAAATGGTGTAGAAGAGTGAGTCGGCTGATACCATTAGAAAAATGCCTTTTTCAGATTATAGCTGGAGAGTTCCCAGTGACAACAGGGTGGTGAGAGAATTATTACCTTCCAGCTAGCTTTCCTCACCTGGAAGTAATAGGATCAAATAATTCATGATAGCTCATCTGTGATAGTATTTTTGCAACAGGTGATAACTCAATTATAATATGCAGTAACAGAGCATGGATGTGTTCTTGGATATGACAGAGGAACTGTGAACTTGCAGGCTGGGAACCATAAGCTGTAGAGTGCCCATCCTTTCTTTTTGCAAGCAGCAGACTGCAGTCCATGCTAGTGTCCATGTCCCACAGCTTCTGTCTTAGATGTCATTTCCGATCATTCAGTCTTATTTCTGATATTGTGTTGTTAACACATTTGTTCAAGATTATAGTTACCGTATTTTCCGGCGTATAAGACGACTGGGCGTATAAGACGACCCCCAACTTTTCCAGTTAAAATATAGAGTTTGGGATATACTCGCCGTATAAGACTGCCCCTCTTCCAACGCCCTCCTCGGCTCTCGCCCGCTTTCCCTCGTTGGCCTCCTCCGCTGGGGCTGGGAAGGAAACAAAATGTTTGCCCGAGCCACCGCAGCTGCTTCCACCAAGGGAAGCAGAGGAGAAGAGGGAAGAGGGCAGCACCCCGCGCCCGGCTCTTTGGGGCTGGGGGGGCCTGGGGGGTGGGTGCCCAGAGGGGAGGAGAGCGGGGGGGGCCAGCGCTGGCCCTTGCCCTTCACCTGACCCACCGGCCTGGAGGGAAGCCCTCCTTTCCCCCTCTCTGCCAACTTGGCCGGACTCTTCCCCACCTCCGTCCTCGCCCAAACGCCGCCGCTCCCCCCGCCTCAGCGCTCCCTGGCCTGGGAGCTGTAGGCGGGGGTGGAAGCGGGGAGGCAGCGCGACCAGCGCTCGCGCGAGGGGGAAGAGCGGCGAGCGCGAGGAGCCTCGCCTCGCCCAAAACGCCGCCGCTCCCCCCGCCTCAGCGCTCCCTGGCCTGGGAGCTGTAGGCGAGGGTGGGGGTGGAAGCGGGGAGGCAGCGCGACCGGCGCTCGCGCGAGGGGGAAGAGCGGCGAGCGCGAGGAGCCTCCCCCCCCCCGCATCTTCAGGTAAGTGCACAGCACCACCCTGGGTGGTTTCATACGGTGGCCGCATATGGTGGGGATGCGGCCGCGGCCATTTTTGAGCTGCCCCCACCGTATGCGGTGACCGCAAAGATGACACCCGGCGTATAAGACGACCCCCAACTTTTGAGAAGTTTTTCTTGGGTTAAAAAGTCGTCTTATACGCCGGAAAATACGGTAGCTTGGAATTTTAGTTTTACAGTGTTAAGTATATGTGATGAAGAAACAGCAGATGTGTCACTGTTACGTCAATACAGTCCTCCTGCCACATTTGTGGGGTTGACTTTTGTGAATTTGATTATTTAAAGGCTGCATGCGTGCATTCTCTCCCTCTGCTCAGACAAATGAGAAGGGTATGGGAGGTGGGAGAACAAAGAGGAAATGCATGGTCATACCTTCCTTCTCCGTGCCTGGCAAAAGGCAAGGGGATAGAGGGGTGAGTGTGGGGGGAGGGAGACACGTGTGCACCTCGCAAATAATCAGATTCATGAAGATCAGACCCATGAGTGTGGAGGGAGAAGTGTAATCTGAGTCATAAGACTGGTAGCAGAGCCCTTGCCTGTTGATCAGTGATTAGTAAAGCTCTGATATGTGAGTGGCAGGGAAAGGTCCCTTTTCCTTGTGGCACCTCTTTCATGGAATTTAATTATATCATTAAAACATTCTTTTTTATAGTTGATTTTACTGTTTTTAGTGCTGGTTGATTTGGGATGCATTAAAAAAACAGGCCTCCATATTTGTGGGTTTCACTTCTGTGGATTTGATTATTCACGGATTATTTGCTGTCACCTCTGCTGCCTTCCTATGCCATTTTTAATAGGGACTGCAAGCCTCATGAGACTGAGAAACTGCAAACGAGGCTTGTAAGTCCCTGTTAAAAATGATGTGGAGCAGCAGTGGAGGTGGCAGTAAGACCCACCAGCCACCCACTTCTGCCTTGTGAAGGAACCTTGATGCCTCAAAGGAATCTGTGGTGAGTTGAATATGGTGATCATACTTTTTGTGTGTGTTAAATATGGTTTGGGAGGGCCTAGAGTTATTCATGGTTTTTTCACTTTCATGGGGGTCCCGGCCACTAACCCTATCAAATGTGGAGGGATGACTGTAATTAGAAAACCCAAACCCAATAAACACTTAAATCACATACAGACCAGTTCTGTGTTTTATTTCAAAGGAAATTTGAAAAGTCTGAGAATACTTACTAGACATTTGTACTCAGTGTAATTTCCTGCTGAATGTACAAGCTTGCTTATTTATTTATTACATTTTCACACTGTTCAGTAATGAAATAACCAAATTAAAACATTAAAACATTAAACCCATTAAGAAGATAATTATAATAAAGCACCACATTTTTAAAAAAAACCTAAGACAAGGGGAAAGGCTATGCAGAACATAACAAAGCCAGCAACATATATAAAACAGTGCAAAGATCTAAAAGCATTAGGCAAGGAAAATAAAAAAGTGGTAGCCAGGGAAAATAAAAATGCCAGGAAATTTTTTTTTAAAAGTTGTTGAACTAGTGCTGCAAAAGGTGCCAGGAAACATACAAGGTGAAGACCCCAGTGTACATACAGGAAGCCATAACTGAAAAAGCCTGGTTTTTGGTAGCTGTATGCCTCATTTTATTTGGAGAGTGCATCCGAATGAGAGCTTCAGACTTTATTGTCTGGATTAGAAAATGCTATTGCAATATGCAGTTTTCTGTGGTGTTTGGTTACTTGTATTATGATTATCACTTTTTTCCTCAGTTTATGGAACACTCCAAAGACAATACATTGCATAGATGAAACACTGAAAAAATACAGTGTTGTTATAATATACATCTCCCTGAAGGTTGCTTTTTGTGGTGTTCTTTTAACAGTGGATGCAAGCATAAGTGTTCATGATACGCTCTGAAAAAGCAATTCTAATGCAACCCTTTGTGCTGTATAAGTACAACGGAATAGATTGGAGTGGGTTTTGGTTTTGTTTCTTTTTTGGAGTGCTTCATCTTAGTATTCATGTGTGTACCTGCAGATTAGAGGGGAAAGAATATAAAGAAACTAGCTGAAAGCTACAGCAAACACATACAGCATTGTTTCAAAATTGAAACAATGAAACATTGTAATGCACTGCTTTCATTCCTGAAACAAAATCAGGTAGTTCAGACTTCCAATTCAGGAAGAAAAGTCAGATGTTGAGTATTTTAGTCTGTTTCTGTTCTGGATACATATTGTAGCCAATTTCACCCTCTTATTTCAGAACCAAACTATTTTCATCTGCTTTCCTGTTTGGGACAACCATGTTGTCCTGTAAGGTTTTGGATCTCTTATTGCTGACCAGCATATGGTGGTACCTCTAAAGCCCTTTGCGTGGAGCATCTGCTAAACCGTATGTCCTGGCTCCAGGTTTAGTAGCTGACAATCCAACCACTAATGAGACAATTCATCACTGTTGTGCCTTGGCATTAACACATCATTTCGCTCAGAGAAAGAACTTTGACCAACTTTTGCAGTTTCTGTTGCAACTTTGACATAGTAGCCTCATTGCTACTATTTACGTTGGTGAATCCAAACTCAAGAAGGCTGTTGATTTGTGAAGAAGTTTTAAAGCATGGCTAGTAATCCTGTGCAGCTTGAGATCAAAGCAGAGAGGCATGTGGGCCAATCTGTCACCAATGGCTTTAGGTGCTGGCAGGATGCCTCTTCAGTTGGCATGCCAGAGCTGGGAGAGGGTGCCATGGTTTCACCCTTGGAGAGGCTCATCAGCATTAATGCAGCATGATGCCTTTCTTTTCCCAGCCAGAGGAAAATGTCATTCCTAGTGGAGTTACAGATAATTAAAGCAATTGCCTGAAAGTAGTAATTGGAGAATAGGAAATGGGATGGAAAGTCTGAGTAGAGCTTGCTTCAAATACAGCTTAGGCTCTTCTTTTACATTTATTTGTAGAGTTAAGTAACATCAGTTTCTCTTTTGCACACCATTAAATTAAAATGTTTCTGTTGTGGAGGATATTGTATTTCACCAGAATGTGAAACAAAAGTATTTTGAACCTTACAAAAAGTAATATTTATATCTTACAAAACATTGTATTTCAAGCGATAGTGCGTTCTTGATTACAGTTGCATTCTGATACGTGTTTGCACACCTCTCCTTGAGTTTGGAAAGTAACATTGAAGAAGAGTAAGTATATAATGGTATGCTGAAGCCAGCTATTATGAAACAGTAGTGGGAAAATGCTTTAGGTCTTGGAGCATCATCCCAACATCTTTTCAGTCATGAGTGTCCTTCTGTTCATTCTCTTTCAGGACTTGTCCAAACTATAGGGAGACATTACAAAAATATAATAAATATGAATAGAAGTTACACCACGACTCACTTAGGAAATAACTGTGGGTCTCACCGTCCAGTATTTCCCATCTGTCTGTTTTTTGGGATTATTTTTTTTTTTTAAGCGAAGAATTGTATTTTCCCAGCAATTGTGTCAGTTTCCCAGATTTTAAAAAGGGTGATGTGAGAGGACTAGGACTTTCCCTTCTGTCCCTTCCAACCATCTTGTTCATCCCAGAAAATCCATGATAGCAGTGGCATTGAAAATTCTCTCACCAAGGCTGGAACAAAGTTCAGGGTATGCTTTGACTGATCATGTGGAAAAACCTCAAGGAAGGGTTTTAGCAACACCAGCAGTTTTCAGTCCAGCAGTTGCATGTGTTGTTGATCTGCTCAAGCCAAGCACGTTATAACCTTATTGGAAATATGACATTCCAAAAAGTGCTTTCTTAATCTTGCAATTAATTTTGGACACCATTATTGTCATTCCTAGTTTACAGCCACTGATTTAACCCATAATGTTTGAAAGCAGTCAGAGATAAATAAGATATGGTGTATCTGACAGCAAAATCTATCAAGTGTGCCTGATTTTCTTTCCCTCCCCCTTGGCACTGTTTTATTACTTTTGTTTATTATCCTTTTATCACATTTGTAAAAGGAGATCAGGATCATACTTGTTCAGACAGTATTCTGGGAGGTGCAGGGAATCTTCAGCGTTCTGCCTTTATGTAATTCTATAAGTGATTTTGTTGTGAGTGGACTCTGAATCGCTCCAACAGATGAACTAATGTTCTTTTAAAAAGAAGTTCTTGTCTTCTCATGTGCCATCACAGATAGAATTTTTTTAATTTATTGCTGGTATCTCGTCTGTGAAGGCCTTTTCAAAGAAAAATGCTTTCTACTTAAAGAGCATTGTGTGTGTGTGTACACACAGACACACACACACAGTCTTTTTCCGTGTATGTCAGCTGGAATTAAGATCCTTGTCTTTTAAATGGAGCCCAGGTGAGCATTATGACATAGATAGTTGGGGGGGCAGGGAGTAAATTACAAGAAGAAATCAAAGAGACCATAAAACCCTGGCAAGAGTACTTGGCATCACTTTCGAAATTAGCTGTAGATATTTTTTTTAAAAGAAAAAAAGGAAGAAGGCAGAATGGAACACTGGGTACCTTCAGACCCATTGGAAAACTGACAGTGTGAGGAAAATATATTGAATGATAGTTAGAATGTTTAAAAGGAAAAAAGTAGTCTGGTGTAGAGTAACTTGATAAACCACAGTTTAGCATGTGCTCCTGAGGTTTCCCTAGGTTTGTGGCTGTCACAGTCAACTGTTGTTTGATACCCGTTATACTCTGAAAAGCAAGAAGCAAGATATGCCTCCATTTAGTGTAGAGATGATAAATGGGCATTAACAGGTGTTAACAGTGGCAGGTAACAAGTCAATGTTCCTCCCAAACCTGTGTTGTACTTACACATTTTAGGGGAATTGAGATTGGGTGTTGCTTCCTACTGGGAACGTTCCAGCAGATTTTGAAGCTGTTTCCAAAGTGCACAAGCTCATTATCAGTCTGTTCCTTATAAAGGTATTAATATTTTTTAAAGTCTCCTGGGCGCTTTATTAGATGAAGCAATATTAAAGCCTTGTTCCTCTTTGAGCTTTGCTTCCTTTTGCCCCTCCCTTTTCATTTTTGTTTCCTGTTGCTTCCCACCATGTATTTAAAGTATGGAGCTGCCTTCTTCCTTGTACATACTCTCATATAAAGAGATGAGCAATATCTTCTGGGTCTGTGATTTGTTTGCTTATTTTCCACCTTACTTCCAGTTTGTAATACTTGCATGCTTGGAAATGCTTCTTTTCAAAATAGCCAAATATGCCACTGGGCTAATATCATAGAAGCAGAGGTGGGTAGGAGAGAACATTCAGAGTAGAAGCTGGTGGGAGGGAAGTGACAGTAAAAATAATTTGTCTTCTGTTGAAATTGCTGGCAGATATGGAATTTTGAGCTCTTCCTATGCCTATGGTTTGTTTGCTTTTCTCCAGTGAAGTAATCACCACTAAGGCTATTCTAGTATAGTACTTTGCTTAGCCCTTAAGCTACCACTGCCTTAAATCAATCTCTTCTGGATTCCCTGGTGCGTACTGTTGCACAACATTGCTTTCAAAGATTTCTTGCACTATACTTCTTTACTTTCCACCCTTACTATAATGTTAATTCATAAAAATCTCTGTGGGTGGGTCTGTCTGTCTGTCTGTCTGTCTGTCTGTCTGTCTGTCTGTCTGTCTGTCTTTCTTTCTTTCTTTCTTTCTTTCTTTCTTTCTTTCTTTCTTTCTTTCTCCATCATCTTATTCTGTCTCATTGCCACACTGCATCTGTGGTGACACATGATTCGGCAGATTGCTGCAGGTTCAGTCCCTCCAGGCTCAATTCTGCAAATTAGCTGAAGCTTATAATATGCCTAGCATTACGTCATTCTTCAGTAGATGTCTCTATATTATAGGTCTTGAGTTTAAAGTATTTTCCAGTTTACTTTTTCTTTACTCCTTTCCTTTCTTTCATCAGTTGTCTCATGTGAGTTTGATGTTTTAAAGTTTCTTTGCATCCTCTATGCATCCTCTGATAGTAAAAACAAGCTCTTGCAATATTCATGTGTATTTCAACCATGTGCTATATTGAATCATTTCTTTTGAAACAAGGCTTTATTGTCACCTGTTCAAATCCAGACTCCAGTTGGTTAAGTGAGATGTTCACCTTTATACAGTGGCTGGCATCCTGTTGGTTAATTCTAACTAGAGTGGGCCTATTTAATCAATTGTTGAATGGTACATTAACATGTAGGCAAATCCCATTGATTCAGTTTGTCAACTCTAGTAGGACTAATGACAAGATTAACACTAATGTGTAACACACCAAAGATCTGCTTGGCTTTGCATACATCTTGGAATATTATCCCAAAAGGCTAACACACTAGCATCATTTTTATAAACACTGTATCTTCAGCATTCATTATTCATGCTATTAAAGATGTACTGGTCTGGGCGGGGTGTGGGGGAGAGAACGGAAAAATTCTCCAAAAAAAAAACTTTTTGCAGCCTTTTTTCTGGAAAAATGGGGGAAAATATAAAAATAGAATTATGTGAAATTAAAAAGATGAATAAAATATTTATGACAACATGTTCATATGTGACAGCAAGACTTTTATGTAAGACAATGCAACAATCATTGCAAGTTTTTCCTGCCCTAGCTATCAAATCAGCTAGCCCTTGGATCCAAAGCTAACCCCTTTTTGCTTTAATTTTACAACTGAGTCTCTATTTAAATTTTTCTTTCTTGAATTCCCTTTCTTAAACCACACATGATGCTTGGCAGTTCATATAGAGACTGCTAGCACTCCAGGAACCCTAATGGAAATACTAGTAGGTATGTATGGAGGTAGATAAGGGGTACATGTACTCTCTTCAAATATTTTTGTTGTGTACTCATTGCCAGTTCTGTTTTGTTTTGGGAGGGCAGGAGGCTAGTGGCCAATGGCCTGAGACCTCCAGAGCTTGTCCATCTCTCTCTTTCTCTCTCTTTCTTCCTCTTTCCTTGATTTCATTTCTTATTTTCATCTCCTCTGTTTTTTATGCCTCATTTTTCTTTCTGGAGAAGAAAAGGTTAAATGAAGAGAAAACAATTGTGGCTCAGATGAAGTAAATCTCCTTAGGTTAGTGCATGATACAATTGTGATATTTGTCCTATTACTTGAATGTACTCATGCAACAGAGTCCTCTGCCTATTTAAACAAGAGTAAATTCATTTGTGTTCACCAGGACTTAATCCAGTTAAATGTGTTGAAGATTGCTGCCCCAGGATCTTGTTCCTTAATTTCCCTATTGTTGCATCGTTTTTTCATTGATACTGAAAAATGTTGCATAGCTGTATACTAAAGAGTACTGTATATTTATATCCTTGCGTAGTTGGGGGCTGAGAGATAACATGCTTTAACAACATGTACAGGTGATTTTTTATAAACTCACAAACATCTAAGATAAAGAAGTATTGTTTTTTTTAGTGCTCCAGGTGGTCATTACCAAATAAAAATAAAAGTATGTGTATATGCATTTCTGTGCAATATATCAGAAACTGGAAGCATTATTTTTGGACTAAAGCTTCCAGAATCCCCTCTCAGCACAACCTCTGGTAATGCTTCAGAAATTCTTGACGGTCTGTGTCATATTAAAATAAAGCGGTGGAGACACCACTATTTAGTAGCATCAGACAGCAGTGCTTCAGTTTTATTCGTCGTACGGTTGTGCTTCAGAATTTTCCTGGGAACTTGGTGAAGACTTTCTGTGTTTGTATATGAAATCCCTCCTGTCACTCTACATTTAATCTTTTGAAGCCATGTCTGTCATTTTGGTTTGAAGAGAGCTTTCCCTTCTCAGAAAATTGAGATCATTTCCTCTGGCTCCTTAGTTTGCAGTTCCTTGTTGTTTTACCTTGTAACTGCAGCAAATGAGAAGTTGCTGCTTGCTTGAAATTAATTCTGCCTCAGTTAACTAGGTCCTTCAGTGGGCAATAGCTAAGAGTCACATAAGCTTCTCTCTGTGTAGCCTCAGAGGATTTTTTTTCCCCCTGTAGTTCCTCTCTGGGAATGGCTAGCTGCATTTGATGTTGGTGTATTGCATGAATTCTTATGGAATTTTATTTTCAGATTCTTCACTCTTTACAAGGCTGTAGGACACATCATCACATCATTGGTCATGCATAATATGATTCCTTTCTTCTACCTTCTGATATTTTACAGTTTGGTTTCTGACTGTGGCAGCTGATAGTTCTCCATGAAATATACTGGGTGTATCCAGACATTCTTTGGATTAAAACTCCCAGAATTTCCAGCCATCATAGTCATCATTGTCATCACTTATATCCTGTCTTTTCCGCAGTTAGGACTTAAGGTGGCTTACAAGAGATTTAAAAAAAAAAAGTTAAACAGTCACAAAATACAAAAGTTAAAAAGTGATTAAACTTATAAAAAAAATTAAATCATTTTAAAACGTAAACAATAAAAAACACAACAGCACAACAAAGATAATAAATAGAAAATTCTAGGATGTTATACAAGGCCTATTCCACCCAAACAGTCCTTAAAGGCTGGGCACAAAGAAAGTCTACCCCTAACCTCTCTGGAAAGAAGTTCTTTTTAAAATAAATAGGATTTGTTAATCATAACCAACTTCCATTATGTTTATTTTGTCTAATATATATAGTTCTAAGTTGGATTTAGATCTCGATTCATAATTCATTTTTAACATTCAGTTTATGTTTGGCAAGTCAGTAGCAGATGTAATATGAACTGAAAAAATGTCCCTGTGTTTAAGATTCTGCCTCTCTAGGTGTACTTCTAAAGAGAAAATTTAGCTTAATGTATAGGATCATTGTAGATTTATAAGGATATACCCACTGACTCAATAATAGAAAGTGAGAAGGTAGCTATTCAACAGGCAGAAACAAACAAAACCCAAATGCTTTGGCCTGTTTACTATCTTCTTACTGCTCATTCAGAAGTCATCTAGAATAATGAAAGGAATGTCAATATCTTTCTTGATTATGATTTTAACAGGAGGAGGGATTGGTAGTATATTTCAATAACAGTGTGTCTTACTAATGAATTTGTGACTGTGTCATTATTTATTTATTTGTGACATTTGTAGCTCACCTGATAACATCAGTGTTCTCTGAATGGCATTAAGTTACTATGTATGATACTAGTTTCACTAGAAAGAAGATGCAAAACATTTTTTTTAAAAAAAACCCATAAAAATAAAGAAAGCCAGCTTAAATAGAGAAATAGAAAACAGAACAGTAGAAAACAAAGTTCCAGAACAAAACATTTCTTGACAGTTGACAACATAGCATCATTTAATATGTTAATTCAGTTTGATATATTAATCCAGTTAATCCAGATGTTAGTCCTTTATTAATCCAGTTGTTAGTCCTAAATAGAACAGACCTGCTAATCTGTAGAATTTATGTAAGTGTTGATCTGTGTAAGACACAGTGATTCAGTAGGTCTGTTCTAGTTGGGACTAAACAATTGTTTTTATCACATAGTCTCAATCTGATGCAGAAAAGAATTGGTACCAGGTGACATTCTCTGCTGCCACCGTTCAAATGTGCCACTATTGAAAAAACACTCTCTTCTGTACTCACCAGCTACACTTTATAGGGTTGGTGCACCCAGAGGTGAACGTCAGAGAAATACTCCACACACAGATAAATACAGATGAAACGAAACAGTCCTTCCGGTAAATTTGTCCACTAACCATTTTGGGATTCTAAAGTAAAAAAACCAGTGGTTTGTATTTATACTACTTAATCATTTAAAATATTTCTTAATTTGCCTCTCTACTTCATGAGTGCTTGAGGGCCAAGATCCAATTGGGTCTAGCACTTTGAAAGAAGTCTATCACCAAATTAGGAAGCAAGCAGGTACCCTTTTCTCATGTGGCCCTGAGGCACTTTCAGTATCCATTTTGAGGGGTTCCAAGTTCCAGGGGGTGTAGAGGCACTGAGTGTGAGGGAGAGAATAAGCCTTTGTGGATGGGTGCAGACTTCGTGCATGCATATGAAGAATCATTCCTCTAAGATATGCTCAAAGGCTTCATCTGTCAATGCAAGGCTCCAGGTAGATTCTGGCTGATCTTTAGCCATAGCATAAATACATTAAAATTAATTCCACATAAAATTAAAACAGAACAAACTCTATCTCAGTGAGTGTCCAGGGAAGAGGACTCAGCTATATCTTGCACTATCAGAAAAGAAGTATTTTCTCTTTCCCATGTTGTCACTATATACCTACAGGGAAACTTCAAAAAATAATCTGGAATACAGATTTATTGATTGATTGATCTGATTGGATTTAATTTATATCCTGCCTTTCAGTCAGTTTGGGACCCAAAGTGGCAGGTGACAGGAGCATCCAAAATTTTATGGTCAAAGTGCTCAAATGGATTTTTTTTAATGTGAGGGTGGTATATTGTTCTCCAAATTTTATATTTTAGACTTTGTTCTGAATCCTACTCATGTTTCTAGAAACAGTGTTTAAATTCCATAGCGAACTCAGTGCTGCTGTTTATGAAGTGCCAGGGATAAAGGGAAATTACACTGATTTCCAGAAAACTTTGTTCCAAAATTGTAGCATCTTCCCAATAACACTTCTGTTGATCAATGTGATAGAATGTTTCAAAGTATTAATGATATATTACTGAAATGTGTCAGCAAGACAGAAGAATTCTCACACTTTTTATCAAGAGCTCTGAATTATTTCTTAGTGTGTGTGGGGGGGGGACTGACCTTTTTAATTGAAATCAGTATCTTCATTATGCATCTGGCATAGATTTGACAACTGCTTGATTTTATCAGAGAAAGTGCTAATAATATAATGCTGGACTATTGACAACCAGCTTTTGAAATCTGAGAGAGGTGTATTCATTTTTTGTTGACCAATTCAAGAGAAAATTCTGGCTGCTCTGACAGAACTATATAAAAACATAACACAAGAATAGTCTTGCTGGATCAAATCAGAGGCTTCTCTAGTACAGCATTCTCCTCTCCTCCAGCAGAAAACTACATTCCATGGGAAACATGGGAAAGCTACCACTGTAAATGGTCTTCAGAGGTATAGTGCCTCTGAACCTGAAGATAGCTTGTGTCCATCATAACTAGTAGACTTTGATAGCCTTATTCATTTGATGCCATGTTTTTCACAATCACTATATTTTGTATATTTTGTAGCAGCAAATTTCATAGTTGGGCTATGCTGCTGTGTGAAGATGTTCGTCTCCCATCATCCAGCTTCTTATATCATCTACTTATTAAGTAGATGTTCCCTTGCAACATCTCTATGTTCTTTTCTGCACTTTTACTCCAGTTCTTTATCTGTTGACAAAGAATTCTTTGTTTGTTGATTTCTGTATCCTGAAGTTGTTTCCAACTTCGTAAGGTGAATCTATTAATGGGGTGTTTCTGGCAAGATTTGTTCAGAGGATAGGGTTGCCTTTGCCTTCCTCTGAGTCTGAGAGAGTTTCATTGGCTAAGGGGAGATTCTAGTCTCCAGAGTCCTAGTCCAGCACTCAAACCACCAAACCACATTGGCTTTCTTCCCAATTTTTAGACTATCCTTTTTTTAAAAAAAAACTGCAGAACGTCATATGAGAGATTAGTGTAAACATCATGATATTTGTGGTGCTATACCCAGCCAGTGAACTGTGGGAGGACATGGAAGAGGGTTCTCTCTTTTTTGGTGTCTCAATTTTGAAGTACCTTGCCCTTAGCATACCTGATTGATACCACTATTTTTCATTCTGGTGTCATTCTTTTCCCAAGCTAAAATATGGCTTTTTACTCAAGCCTTTTGGGTTCTAGTTGATTTCATCTGATCTGCATATGTCTGCAATTGTCTCACCATATATACTTGTGTATAAGTTGACCTCAAGTATAGGTCGAGGGCAGGTTTTAGAGCCAAAATTATGGATTTTGATATGACCCATGAATAAGTTGAAGATCATTCCCTAGAGAGGAGGATAAGGGCCAGCGCCATCTCAGCTGCCCCAGCTCCCTTCAAAAAGGCCATTGCCACTCTACTCAGAGAAGAGGATTTTTTTCTTTCTTTCTTTCTTTCTTTCTTTCTTTCTTTCTTTCTTTCTTTCTTTTTTTGATGAAAGTTAACGTACAGTAGCAACACTGTACAAAAGAGAAACCATTTCCTTCTCTAAGTACAGTGGTAAAAGATGAGAACTCAGTTCATCCTGAGAGAGCCTAAAAGGCACACTGCCCCCCCTCATGGCTCCCTGCCGCTCCCTGGGCGTTTCTTTGAGGGGAAACTCCAAAGAGCTGCTCCTGCCACCATTTTTCTACCCAGGCATTCAAAAAGGCCATAAGCAGTGTCTCAGCACAGAGGGTAGAGGGGGGTCAATGCTTCTTTTAGGCTTTGCTGAGACAGGCTAAGCTCCTGCCTTTCATCACTCTATTCAGATAAGAGGATGCTTTCTTTTTTGATAAGAGTTGATAAGAATACAGTACTTACATTGACCCATGGATAAGTCTACCCAAGTTTTTGGGTTGATTTTTTGACCAACATATCTCTAGTTACACGTGTTACCTTCTCCCTCCACATTCGTGGATTTGGCCTTGGCAAATTTGAGAATTTGCAAGATGCCCGCTTGCCTCCTCCCATTCTCCCACTCCTGTTCCTTGGCATGCTACCTTTCTTCCCTGCACCCTGACAAACAGCAGACAAATGGAAGAGGGAAAGGTTTGCGCACGTGCAAGCCTTTCCCCTTCTCTTATCCTGCCTGTTGTCTGCACACTCAGAAAGAAGGCAGGGTACACAGGCAACAGGCAGGAGAAGGGAAAGGTGTAATGTAGTGTTGCTCATGCAGACAGAAAGAAGGCAGATCATGCAAGTGATAGGAAGAAGAATGAAGGGAGGAAGTGTTTCCCCTTCCATTTGCTTGACTTTCACCCACGTGGGCAGAAAGAAGGCAGGGCAGGTGGGTGACAGGCAGGAGAATGGAGAAGGGAAGTTTGCCTGTCTGTCATTCACACGGGCAAAAAGAAAGCAGGGCGCACAAGCGACAGGCAGCAGAATGGAGTGGGGAAAGTGTTTCCCCATCTGTTTGCCTGCCCGATGCCTGTACGAGGAGAAAGAAGGCAGGACATGTGGGCGACAGGCAGGTGAATGGAGCAGGGAGCCCTGGGAGGAGGAGCACTCACTCGGGTAGGAGGGGAGTTATTCACAGTTGTTGTTGTTTTTTAATTTTTAGCGGGCTCTGCACTCCAAGCCGTTGCAAAAGTCAAGGGGCCACTGTATATACAGAGTAAATTATTTTAACTAATTTAAACTGTATTCAGTAGTTAAGTTGTTTAATATGTTATAGTCCCTTTGAGTTATTTTAAACTACTTCAAGTTCTTTTAAACAGTTTGAGCTGATTTAATTATACATCATTCTGAGGTCCTTGGATATATGGTAAGACATAAGTAGTTTGAGACTCAGCATGGTGTAGTGGTTGGAAGGTTGGAATCAGGTGCCAGGAGATCAGAGGTTGAATCCCCACGTAGGCATGGAAACCCTCTGAGTGACCTTGAGCAAGTCACACCCAGCCTCAGAGCAGGGTAATGACAAACGCCTCTGAACAAATGCTGCCAAGAAAGCCCAATGATACATTCACTTTAAGTTGAAAATAACTTGGACAGCAAGAACATGCACAGCTATTTTAGTTAATAAAGGTATACATATTTTATCACTGTTTTAAATTACCTACAAAATAAAATTCATCATCTTTAGAGCTGCCACATATTGAGTGCGTGGTTGGACTTCGTGCCCTGTGGAGCCCCTTCCAGCTATATGATTCTGTGAGTAAACTGGGGAGATGAACCACCGACCCTCAGTCTTCACTTGGCCTTTAAGTGGTTCTAATTTGTCCTGAAACAGTATGGGAGTTCCCCTCCTAAATGTCCATTCCTCCAGGGACTCTCCCCCACTCATTTCAATTAGGAGCAAGGATATAGAAATCATCCTGTTGTTTCATTTCAAAGATCAGTAATGATCCCCTGCAACGCACACACCATGATGTTTACCTTTCCAACTGGGAAGACCAGTGGTGTGCAAGGCTGTTATTGTCTTTTGTTTACAGATTGAAGAAAGGAGTAGAAAGGTTCACTCATTCTGCACCCTTTCCCTCCCAATCCCATACTAATATGGGAAAGCACAGCTATTCCAACAGCCCAAAGCTTCAAGATCCAGGTGCTGGCCAGTGTCTGGGACTTGAAGACTGCTTTTCCTGCACTGTAGAGTGAGCATACTTCTCAGATCCAGGTACTGGTTGCAGAAATATTCTTGCAGCCTTGTTTGGGCCTGTGCAATCAGTGCTCTCTCACTTTGCTTTCTTCAATATTGGAAAAGAAAAGAGGGAACAAAGCCATGTCTGTGATTGTACCTGGCATTTGGAAGGCTCCCACTACTTGTGCTATCCAGAGCAACCTTTGAGGAGTTGTGGAGAGAAGAGCAGGGAGGAAAGTCCTGTTGCTTTTATGGTGAGACATCAGCACAACATTGGTTTTAGGCTCTAAAAGACTTTTTGCAGACCTTATCATTTGGTCATATCTGAAACAGGACATCAGTGTGTAGGTTTCAGTCACAGTTCTGTACAGTTGCTAGTCTGCAGAATCCCACCTTCCCTTCATCTGTAACTCCTCTGCAAGAAAAATTGCATCCTCTCTGGTGGTTCCCCCAGAAAAGCAGACAAATTATCTAGGTTAATTTATTTACCCTCTTTGGACAGTAAAAAAGTTGGTTCAGTGGTATTTGTAAAAAGAGTACTACATATGCTTTCTGAATTGGGAGAATATAAAATGCATTCATAACATTCATCATGGCGTGAAAGAGGTTAAGGAGCAGGCATTGATACAGTAGTAAGAATAACAAATCTCTTTTCGTTAAGGCACATTTTATAAAACTGATAAGTATATTAACATAATGTAAATTAATGAAGTCTGTGTACAATATATTATAGGGTGTGGTATCAGTTTTTGAAATTTGCCATAAATTCATATCTTGACAGACTATTTGTAGCAATAATAAGAGATTTCAGATGCAACATTTTAATCATCTAATCTTTTTGTCTTGCTTTTTCTTGGCTCCAGAGACGGAATGGAGAAGATATTCCAGTGGCCCAAACTAAAAACATAAATCACAGAAGATTTGCTGCTACCTTTAAGCTTCAAGAAGTAACAAAAACAGACCAAGATTTATACCGCTGTGTTACTCAGTCTGAGAGAGGATCTGGAGTCTCCAATTTTGCTCAACTAATTGTTCGAGGTGAGAAGTCTATTCTTGATTGTTGGGAGGTGATTTCTTGATCTTAGTTCTGGCATGATGTTCTACCATGCAGGAATGTAGGAAATTCCTTCTTGTGCAGGGTTTTAAAGTTCAGCAAATGAACAAATAATCTCTCAAACTAAAGAGAGCAAGCATTTCAAAAATTCTGTGGTATTTTCAACTATTCTGGTTTGCTGTCTGAAATCTTAGTGATATCATTTTAAAGACTGAGTACATAGAGTTCCTTTCTTAATACTATATTTGGAAAGCAATATGAGGTAGCAGTGTTTTCTTGTTTGTTTGGATAGCTACCCAGTAAACCTCGTTAGTCAAAAACATACCCTGGGGGATGAGCTACCCTGGTGTTAAAACTGTGCTGAAAATTAACTATAGTGACAGGTCCTGTATCTCACTGGCACTTTAAAGCTGACATCCTGCTACATGGATACAAAAGATGGTAATTTTAAAGGAAATTTTTGGGCCACTGATGTGAATTCCCTTTAATAAGAGCTGGCATAGTATTGCCCATTGTCAAAGATGACCCAAGGGTAAGAGTTTATTAGTGCATTTCTTCCTAAACCAAAAGTGACAGGGCATGCTTAAGGTCTTTTTGTTGCTGTTTGGAACAAATGAAAATTTCAGTGTAGATTCTCATGCTGAAGCATATCGATCTATGAGTTCCCTCTGCCGCAGGAATAGGGGAAAAAGATACGATGAAATGCAGTTTACTTTGTCATGTCTTGAGTGTTGCTTCCATATCATTTTGAGTAATGAGAATATCCTCAGCTTGTAGAAGACAAACCTTGACAATACTGCTTATTAGTGAATTGGAGATGAATAACAGCAGCTGTAGCTAAGGTATGTTAAAACCTACCATGTTCAATTACAAGTGCAGATCAGAATAGAATGCATATAATAATTGGTAAGCCACCATGGAAGTAGAAAATAAACAGGGCAGAATTTTAAAATTAAAATAGATTATATTGTTGAAAGGTTTGTTTTGTTTTGTTTTGTCTGTAGTGGAAAATTACAAGATTCACATTTCCTAGAAATGCAACAAAGGGAGCTGCCTTATATATTTCATGCCTCTGGTTTATCTAATTTAGGACTGATCATTCTGGCTAGCAGTGATATTCCAAGATTTCAAATAGGATATTGTCCTATCTGTAGTTAGAGATGTCAGAAACTGAATCTGGAACCCTTTGGCATGCAGAGTTGTGTGTACCAGTGAGTTATGACCCATCCCCATTCAGACTAATCATTCTTAGCTAACATCTGGACTTGCCTCTAATGCTGCCTAGAATTTCTCAATGATAAATAAAAATCTATCATCAGATTGCTGGCACACATGTGGGCAAAAAGGGACATACATTCATATGTGGTGGGAATGTTATCATGCACAAAACATTTGGTCAGAAATTACCCAAGAGATAAAACAATAGGAAGAAATCTCCAATTCAATAAAGAGATCTGCTTAACCTTGAATTTAAGAAAATTGGGAATGAGTAAATGAGAAGACTATACAATAATAATAAAAAAAGAGCTGTACATGCAGTAATAGCATTGGGTTGGAAAAATAAACAATGTTGGGATAAAAAGAATTGGATGCATTATATAGCGGAATCTCTCACTTTCTTAGGGAAAGGAAAGGGAGATATAATGGACAAATAAATATAACAAATTGGTGGGACAGTTGGGGCTTCTGGATTGAAAAGTTTAAAGATGAAAAGGGGTACGAAGAAGTGAGAGACACTATTGATAAAATATTCCACATTATGAGTAATGGTTATTAAAATTTTCTGTTAAAGCCATCAATGGGGATTGAAGTGGGAGGAGGAGGGTTAGCAAAAAAAAATGTGAAAAAAATGTAAATTGTAATTGGTAATTGTATCTTGCAATAGGTAATGTGTTGTAATATTGTATGCATTAAATAAAAAAAATATTACTTTGCAAAAAAAATAATGCTCCCTAAAATTATTAGACATTGATAGGTATATGGGGTGAATCTAGTGATGTCATTACAATAGATTAAGGTCCACTACTCCAACAAAAATTAATTTCCAGACTTAGTGCAAGTGAAATATACGAGGTATTTTTCAATTGGCAAGCTGGTTGTGCAGTACAGACTTCATGTGAATGTTGTCTCACTCACCTATTTTCATTACTGTTTAATCCATGTCAGTGGAGGTTTTCATCTCTATTAGTGTCACATTAGCAGGGCCCAAATACCTAAAAAGCATCAGATCCTGTCTGATCTTGAAAGCTAAGCGAGGTCTGCTCTGGTTAGTAAGGTAAATGAGGTCTGCTCTGGTTAGTAAGGTAAGTGAGTTCTGCTAAACTAAGTGAGGTCTGCTCTGGGAGACCGCCAATGAATACCAGTTGCTGTAGGCTATATTTCAGAGGAAGGAACTGGCAAAACCACCTTTGAGTATTCCTTGTGTAAGAACACCCCATGAAATTCATGGAGTTGCTATAAGTTGACAGGTGTCTTGAAATCACATACACAAACACACAGTGTCACATTGGATCAAAACCATGGTAACTCACCTTACTCTCTTTTTCACCCATAAGGAAGAACCTACCTAGCATTGATAGTTTAATTGTGTTTACCAAAGTTGTGCCATGTCAATAGTGCTTTCTGCCTGTTGATTGATCTGAGCAGTAAGAATTTTAATTGGTTTCCAGAGCATAAATCCATATAAGCAGATGCTTGACCTATTCTTCCACAAGAAATCTGTGTAGGACATTTGCAGAATACTAATTTGACTGAAGAAAATCTCCTAAACACCCCCTTGGTGTTTTTAGATTTGTTTGATGCCTGGCACTAAAATTGGTAATATATTTCTTATTCTTACATGCGTATGTAGGTGACGCTTAAAAAAAAAGAAGAAGAAAGATGAGTACCTCTAAAAAGAGTGTAACAATCCCTTTTTGATGCAGTTACAGATTTCTACTGAATAGTAGAGATAGTTTATTTCTATCAGCTCTGAAATTCGTGTGAAATTTTAAATGTCAGAGGCTCTGTTAAATCAAGAACATCTGGTAACATCATTTGGAAAATGAAAAAAAAGCTTCTTTTCAAATTCTCTTGCTTCATCCTGTCCCTTATGAGACTTAAAATTCTATTAAATAATCTGAAATTTGAGTTAGAGAACAGCTGCGTAGGTAGGGATTTGAGTGATGCTTCATATCAAAAGAATAATCCAGTGCTACTTCTTTTTTAGCTCCTAATGTTGATAAGTGAAATGCATTAGGACAGCCTTCCTCACTTGACCTCCAGGTGTGTTCATCTGTAACTCTCAGGAGTCCAGCCAGCTTTGCCAATAGTAAGAGATTATTGAGCTGTAGCCCAAAACATTATGATAGAGGAGGTGACCTGGGGAGATCCACAAGCCATTTATTTATTTACCTATCTACCTTTTCCCAGTTCGGGACTCATGGCAGTTTACAATGGTTAAAACAAATACAGCTAAAAATTCCCCTCATACTAAAGTTAACAATTTAATTGAACCATCAACAAACTTTAAACCAGTTAAAAATATAACCATTCAAAGGGAGGAAAACCTAGAACAATACATCATATTGTCCAGGGCTTGTTTCTCCTTAAGCAATCAGTCTTCAAGGACCTACTGAAACAAACAGAAACAAACATCTTTACCTGCTTCCAGAAAGATACCAAAGATGGTGCAAGTCTAGGAAGCGATTTTCGGAGCTAAGAATGACCTCTTCTCTTTTCCTGCCAGATGTACCTGTGAGGATGGATGAACAGGAAAAAAAGGGGGGGGGGTTACCTGTGAGGATGGAGGAACAGAAAAAAAAAGAGAGGTTGTGCCTAGATTATCTCAAAACATTGGCAGATTTATATGGGAGAATATAATCCCTCAGATAATCTGGACCTGAGCCATATAGCTCATAGCCAGCACTTTGAATTGTATGTAGTAACAGATCAACAGCCAGTGGAGTTGTTGCTACAAGAGAATTGTGTACACCCAGGAGACTTAACACCAACACTGATTTCACCCCAGCTACCTCAGGAAGGAGGACTGTGGTGCAGTGGGGCGCGCAATACACCGACAGAACACTAATATATCCTGACCAACCAGCCTCAGGTACAGAATTCAGACCTCAAAAACTGTGGAATGGGGCACCTGGTCAGGGGAATGGAATCCCTATAAACAACTGCAGTTCCACCTTCTTGCCCCCGATATCTTGCTTGCTGATGCACAATAATGGTGGACAGGTGACGGTCAGTAGAACTGGAATGAAAAAGCTTCCTGAGATTATCTAGGCACAGAGCAAGCCAGCATTTGAACCGTGTAATGGTCTTTTCCCACCACTTAGTGAGGTTCCACCTATTGTAAGTAAATAACAAAAAAGTTACAGTTTCATCTTAAAATGAGTGGAATTACCCCTTTGAAGGGGTGTATTTACACCAAGGTTATTGAAAAAAGGGACTAATTACAAGTAAGTAATTAGTTTGCAAAATAACTATCCGCTAATGACAAAATCTATAGGATGCTGTGGGTATGTATGCCAATTCCAAAACCTGGCTAAAAGTAAAATGTTGTATAAAGGGTCCCTGGATATTGTAAAAGTGATCCAATGAAACTATTTAGGTCTTTTTTTTTTTTAGAAAAACAACAACCATGTAGCAATATGAAATCACTGGTACAATCTAACTTTTAATATTGGAATGTGTGGGGGCACTGAATGTGTTAATATTTTATTTAGATTGTATACGTTTGACAAGAAGTTAAGCTATATTTTTTGCACTATTAAAACAAAATGAAATCCCAGTTGCCCAAATTATTGTTTTTATATTTTGATGCTGTTTTTAATTGTCTCTTTGATGATTTTCTCAAAAATAGGTTTGTATAAAAAAGGAGCAGTTGGTTGAGGAAAAAAATTAGGAGTACTCCATCCTAGTCGATAAAGCAAGGATGCTTTCACAATATTTATTTAAATTATTCTTACCTGCCAGTCACTGATGGGTGTAAAAGAAAAATCTACTCAGTTTGACATCTCTGTAGCGTTGTGCTGGATTGTTAAGAACTGATTTGATGGCTGGGTCGGTTGGCCGATGCATGGTAATGATGAAAAGGGAAGCCTCTTGGAATTCATCCTGGATGGTAGAAAATGCAAGATGTCAGCGAAGCCATATATTAAAGAGAATTTGAATTGGAAACAGAATCCCAACCTGCCACTGGGGGCATTTTGATCATTTTGATTTATTAAACTTTTATAGCAGCATTCAGATGAAGCAGAATTACTATACTTAATCTTGGGTGGTTTATAGTCTGCTGAGGGTTTAAAACAGAGATTGTTTGAGTGATGAATCGAGGGTTAATAATAATATCTCCTTTTCTCTGCGAGGGTGTGTACACATTACATATATACTTTTAAGCATCTAACATTGTCAAACAGAATTGCCAACAACTTGAACAGTCTGAAATATTAGAGATTATGTTATATCTAATGATACATCTTTTAAACAATGCTGCATGTCTATGTACACAGTAAGTTTCTTGTGTGAATCTGTGTGTGCACCAATATAAAATATAGTCATACATACATCTTTATAGCAAAGGAGAATAGAGGAAGTGTGACTTTTCTACAGCAAAGTGTGAAGTCTCTATAGCTGTGATACATTTGATCATCCCTCCTTCTCTATTGCCATGGATGGGCTTTCCAAGTCCTGAGCATGACAATAAAAAGAAATCAATTACTATTAGAGTGGCACTCCAGGTTAGAGACATTATGGGGTTCACACTTGGTTTTGCAGCAGGGAGAGATGATACTTTGCTGCAAATCAGGCATGATGCAAAAGATGGATGAGACAGAGTTCAAGGAGCAGTAATGTGAGGGTCCAGCGCTATCATTCCAAGCTGTCTCAGCCACAAGATGGATGGCTTGGTGGCAAGAAGCAATAATACTTGATGATGAAGGATTCATCTCAAGATCTCAAGCTGCTGAAGTGACTACCTGCGGGTGCTCTAACTGTACCATGATTCCTAATTTGTTATGAGGATCTAAATTACTGTACTTAAGCAAGCAAACCAAACTGTTCAGTTAGAACCCAAGGTTTTTTGGCATCTCCTAATGAAGGAGGTAGTGTATCAAACATTCCTGCTCATTGTAAATGTAATTACCTCATATTTATGCATAGTACTTGTGGATGGGATGTTGTAAGTTTATGCTAATATGGTAGGTAATTTGTTACCTCTCGAAATCGTTCTCTGTGTGCCTTCCGGTCATTATCACGAAACTTGATAAATGATCTCACCCGTGAGGTGTAAATGAAAATGAAATGGATAATTGGAAGCTATATCTAAACAGTGGCTGCAATAGTTTTGTGATTATATTCCCCCACCCCGGCTTAAAATCAGGTGATTTGCTGTGTGTCAGTGACCTTTAATCATCTTGGCTTCTGTATTGCTTAGAATATTTTTTTAAAGAGATGGCGTAGGACTCAGCCAGAACATTCCTAGGCTCTTCTCAAACAGTTTGACATATTTGGCTGCTCATGATTCACAGGAAAAGATTAATGGTATAGGGATGGAGGGGAAGCGAGGAGGGCAGTGTGCCCTGGGCAGCACTTTTTTGGGGGTGCTGCTGCTCTTTGCTTCTTCCCCTCATGTGCCATTGCCCCTCCCACATGGGCCATAGCCCTGTCCATGTGTGCTGACGCCCCAGCCACGTCCCTCCAGCTGTCCACGCCCCTACCCTGCTCACACCAATCTGCACCACTGATTAACACAGTTTAGAAAATAGTGTTTTGATACCCTGCCTATGTTCTGTGTTCAGTTATATCTAGGCATGTACTCATACCATACTTGGTACTGTACTTGCTTGGTGTCTATGAAGATGGTTAAGAGATTGACAGGAGAGTATACAATACTACTTTAGTTTAAAGTGCTGGGTTCAGTCATACCCAGGTTAAAAATTAACACTGGTGCAGATTTGATGTCAAACCACAGCTAAAGATTGTGTCCTAAAGCTTGTCCTATAGCATGTTCTTTACCCTTAACCATGGTTAGTAGTAGGCTGGCATCACAACTGAACAGCAGCTCTTAGAGTGAACAAAATTTGCTTATTGCATCCCATGAATGCAGGTACTAATATTATCCACCTCTTAAAAAAATCTGTTTGATGTATTAATCTTGTGTTTTGTTTTGACAAACCAATATTTGTATACAGTGTATTGGTTGCATCATTGTATTCAAAGAAAGGTTCAGCTTAGAAGAGCTGTGTCCCTTTTCTGTTTTTCTGGGGAAGAGTCATCAGTAATTAAACCTCAAAAAATTAAGGGAATCACAAAACTTGGGACAAGACTTCCAGTAAGAAATCCATTTATGCTGACTCTAAAAGCAAAGGTTAATGGTAAAGCAAAATATTGCCAGTGGTTTGTAACTGAAAGTAACCTAACTTCTGATTTTAAAGTATGTTAGCCACTGTAACTCAGTAGCAGTGTTAGGATTTATTATACCAGATTAAGAAGACAGTAGAATATATCCTAAAGGCAGAAGATCCTGTCTGATCTTGGAAACTAAGCTAAGCAGGATCACCTCTGATTAGTGCTTAGATGGGAGACCATCAATGAAAACCAGGAGCTGTAGACTATACTTCAGAGGAAGGAACTGGCAAAACCACCTCTGGGGATTCCTTGTCTTAAAAAAAAAAACCTAGAAATTTCACAGGCTCTCCATAAGTCAACAGGATACTAGAAGGCACATACACATGTACTTGAGTTTTACAGGCATATCTTAGCATTTTGGAACTCTCTGGAAACCATTACTGGAAGGAAAATACTTTGAGGCAATCAGTATGGCAGATAATGTTTATTCACAGAATTACAACTGAATATGTAGAATCAAGGCTGCTACAATTGCCCATTTTGTGATGTGAACAGTCTCCTGCTGTTTCATTCCCTATACTTAAACAGATACATTTTCCCCTCTTTGCCTATTCTGTCCCTGGGCAAAAGTGGCTTCAAGGAACAAAGTGAAAAGGATAGACATCTTTTTGAAAATAAATACCTTGGTGCTCCATTGATGGCAAACTACAGTGAACTGCACATGAGCAAACACATTTCATTTCCCGGCATGCTTTGTATGAAGCAGCCTTCACTCAAGAATGGGTTAAAGGTTGCCATCCTTGGTACGTTAAATCTAAATATTGTATATACATTGCTATCATGCCACAATTTCCTACAGTAAAACTGTTAAAGAACTCCTTGTCCTCATGATTTTTAAATTTACCAAATATACTTGGAAGAATTATTTTTGTGTACTTTGAAATCTTGAGTCAACTTGGCTATTGCAACTGTATTACAATTTGGAATAGTGGTTCAAAAAAAGTTACATTTCCGTGTCTTAGGATAGATGCTACCCATGCATTCAGATTGACATGTTAGGGTACCACCAATGTCAAATATTACACAGCTATGTAGGTAATAGTAATAATGTTGGAGTTTCTCACAAACTCCAGTACGTGTGTGTATGTGTACGTGTATGCATATGTTTACGCTTATGCAGTGTGGAATTCTGTTGTTTATCCCCAGCTAAAATAGACCCATTGAATCAGTGGCTGAATGGTAAGTCAACACGAAGGTAAAACCTAGTCATTCAATGGTTGTACTCTAGTCAGGATTAGTAATAGAATTCAGGTCATTATCTGATCAACTTCCAGAAAATGACAAGCTTTTTAATTTATTATATAAGAATTAGCATTTGTATGCATGAACACCTCTGAGTAATTACATTTTAGCAAATGTTATGCAAATACGAATTTGGTAAATATACCAATAATGATGTCAAAACCGACAAAACACAAAAGGTTTCAGGTACAGTCATAAAACAGAAATAGTCTATATTAGGCTGAAGTATACATTAGAAGTGACTTTTTTAACGTTACAAGTGCAATGAAAATGAAACAAACTCTGTTTTTAAAGTTCTGCTGACAATACTGCTACTACAGCAGCTCTTTCCCTTTTTTATTTAAGGAGAGATTGTAAAATTATTGCAGTAGTGTTTCAAAGTGAGGTGAATAAAATGCCACAATGCTGCATGGGCTGTGAAATTCAGTATGCAGGGGTTAGCAGTTTCTGCTGTGAAATCATTCTTCGTCTTTCAGCACTGCAGTCAGTAGGCATCGAATCACTAAGATTAAACACTCCTAGCTGTACAACTGTGTATGCTTTTTGTATATTATGCATTAAGTTGATATGCTGTGGGAGTGCTTCTGTGTCAAAAGTCTGACAGAGCTAAAGTAAAGGACAGGGCTGTAAAATTTGAAAAGACTCTAAAGTCTGAACTTAGGCAGTTGTTCAGACCTGTGGGAAGTACTTAATGCCTTGATGGCCCAGTGGGATGCTTGTAGGTATTATTGTGGTAATGGACACTTCCTTTGGTGTCCATCAGTTCCCTGACTCTCCTCGGGAGTCTAGTATCTTTGAAGAGTGCATATTTATATTCTTTAAACGTTTTAAATTAAGACTCACAAGTACTAGAATGAGGATCATAGTCGGAGTTGGAAGGGGTTGCTGGATCTTCTAGTCACTGCCATGCAGGAATATGCAACTAAGGTATTTCTGAAAGATGCCCACCTAACTCCTGTTTAAAGACCTCCAAAGAAGGAGAATCCACCACTCTCTGAAGTAATCTACAGTAGCCCCTCCACATTTGCAAAGGCTTGGGGCACTGAACTCGCACGAAAGTGGAAAAAACATGAATACTGCCCTCCTCACACACATTTTTCCTCCCATTCCTCTCTGGAGCTTTCCCCTCTTCCGTTCCTTTGCCTCTGGCCTCAGCTTTTGGGTAGGATAGAAAAAAGGCAACCTTATCAGTATTTTCCCCTCAGACAGAGATGAGGTGAGTTCTGGAATTCTAATTACTTCTGGTGGCCATCTTGAGAAAGGAGGAGTAGGAGCAAACAAAGCACCTGACCAATGAGCAGCCAATACACAACAGAAAGTGCAACCACATGACAGAGAGGCCACATTTTCAGCACTGGGAGGGGGCTTTGTTCACCCAAAAGGAAAAAAACTCCATTTTGAATATAAGCCTCGCAAGTTTGTGTTGGAAAGCAAGAGATGGAAGGAGGAAAATTGGCGGGGAGATGCAAGCATATGCCTCGCGAATAATCAAATTTGTGAAGGTCAAACCTGCCAATGTGGAGTGAGGACTGTATTCCATTGCTGAACAGCTCTTACAGTAAAGAAGTTCTTCCTAATGTTTAGGTGGTGATGGTGATGCTAATAATAATGATGATGATGATGACAATTTTGACAGGCTTAGCTTGTCAGAATAACAGCGTCAACAGCAGCAAGAAATTTGAAAAGGGAAGTGTGTTCTGCACTTCCAGAAGTTACTGTGTGAGAGCGAATACAACTTACACTGAAAGCCTCCTTCCTGAGGCACTGTCAGACAATTATACCAGTCCATCAATCATGAGCTTGTGTGCTTGCCTTCACCTGCTTCTTATCACTATCACTTCTGTTTGAGGTAAGTTACTAGAGAGCTCTGCAGCCAGAAATTGAAGATGGAAGGAGATTACTCTCCTTTTGACTAAGGCATCTAGCTGAAGAGCTCTTACTTATCTCTCTTCATATAGAGACAGAACAGACCCCTGCAAACCAAGTGAGGAAGGCAAGTGGAAAGCTTGTCATAAATGTGTTCTCCATGTGGGCTGAAGGAGCACTGTGAGGCCTCATGGTTGGCAAAGGTCTTCCTGTCTTATGTGTCTTAAACTATTTCCTAGGTTTCATAAAGTTGCTAAACATCACATGCAATAGAAGACCATAATGTTTGCTAGATACATGTGGTATTGTTCACTTTAGCGTGACTGCTTTGTGATGCAAAACAGAAAACAGAAGCATTCTGTAAGAAGTCCTCTTCAAACTTGCAGCCAAAACAGCAAGCATAATTAGTTAATCTAGCAAGCCTTGTTCAGTGAAATAGTGAAAACACTTGGGTATATGCCGCTTTTTAGTATTCCAATTTCATATGGTGGGTTAATTTTTGGGATTTAGCTTTCAGAGTGATTTGTGAAAGGATTACCAGATAGAGTTCTCCAGCAGTGTGGGTGTTGGAGAGGAGACATTGCAGTAAAAATTCATACTGTCAGAATGTTTTATGTTTGAAATAATGAAAATACTTACTTTAAAACTGGCAAACTGGCTGCTAATTAACCAAGCTTCCACTCGGTCATTAGTTACCACATATTAACACATCCCCACACACTCCCACAGTCTACTAGGGAAAGTCATGGATGAGAATTCAGTTGAATTCAACCCACTTACCTTAAAACAGCAAAGAAGCCAAGGCATCATAGAGAATCATTGCCCTGATGGTGGTCTGTTCCCATAGTTTGCTGAAGATAGTTTGATAAGGATATCAGAAGTTTTGGGATTGAAACTGCCCCCACCCGAAGGCCATTCATCTTTAACTCCTCCATGATGATTGAGTATGATGTGGTTTTCCCATGCTGGAAGTAGCTGTGCCTATTCAATTTAATTGGCATAAATGTGAGAGAATTTGTCAAATTTTGTCCTAATTCAGTGTGAAGAGAATTTTAATGAATTTTAACGAAAAAGTAAACAGATTTTTTCCCCTGTTTTTAATTCTAATTCACTTTTCTGTGATAGTTTCCATGATAGTAAACAAGTTACTCCGTTTCATGCTGTCTGCAAGGTGCCATTGTCTCTTTGATGTCATTTTATGTATAAATTAAGTCTTTCTCTCCTGTATATGAACTGGACCATTCCAGTATTTTCACAAGCTTCTAAGGAGGTTTGTGAAGATGCAATCTGTAGACACCATGCATTCACATCCTTCTTCTGTTTCCGGTTGTACAGTCTTTGGTCAAATGTCATTTCAGAATTTAAGGTGATTTACTGAGTTGATGCATAATTCTTAATGGTACTAGTCAGTGAAAACTGAGATAGGAAACAAAAAGATCACGTTTTCCTATTTTCTTATACAGGAGCTGCTAGTGCCTACTATTAAGTTTTTATGGTCTAACCCCATGAAAACTGTGTAGAAGAAACCCAGCTTACAAGAAGCCCAAACCTTGCCCACTGAGTTTTATTTAAAGATGCAAAAAAAGTTTCAGGTTATGTGCATTATAAAAGTAAACTCTGTAATTTTGAAATTGTAATTGGGGAATATTTGATAGCTCTGGTTCTAGAATAAGGAATGAGAGCCATTAATCGGAAAGTTAATTAGGTAACATCAGAAAAGTTTATCTGGTATATTGGGACTGCATGGTTCAGTTGTCATTTAGTGTACTTTTGGGATTCTTGGTTGCATCACACCTCTGGCTGTGATAGAGTATTGTGTTATGAAGAATATTAATAATGCTGCAGAACAATTACTGGTTCATTTAATAACTGATTAAAATTCATGCATAATTTAATGAAACATGAAGAGACTTTATAAATGTCTCCTTGTCTTCAAGAGCCTGGAAATAAAATGTATATGCAAATATAAGAATATGCTTTGCCTTCACCCTGAGAAAAATGTAATATGGGTTGATATAGTAGCCTTAGACAAGCATAAATTTATCCAGATAATCATGCTGCTAATCAAACTATATTCCTTTGATTAAAATGAAAGAGCATACAGTTTTAGAAGACAAAGCTGTCTGAAATGGTTAAGAGCAGATGAATAGGTATCCATCATTATGCCTCATTGGGATCAGGGTAGAGGGCGGAGACTAAGTTTTAGGTGGAAATAGATTTGGCCACCTTGAGTCCTACTCTTGTAGAAATAAAATAATTTGGATGGATCTAGCATTGGTATATTAAGATTCTCCTCAACAGTCTTCTGATCAATGCAGGTGGTAATCTTATGTTAGTATGAGAATCGGAGGGATGATACGCTGTACAGTTTAGTGTTTGTTCTTGACACAATTGACCTCTGAATTCATATTTTTATATATTTTACGATTTGATTTCACAGCAAATGAACTGTCATAATTAATGCTAGCTTCATTGCTGAGATTAGATTCAGTCAGAGATCGAAATGGGTTTGTTTGAAGTTAGATTCAAATATATATTTAAATATAGTTTAAATATGGTTTGTTTGAAGAGGTTCAAAGACCTCAGGGAATTCTCATATTACTAGAATTATATTACACTGTTATATGTTTCCCCTTTACACTGTTCCACTGAGCAGCAGGTGCCTCAAAACATTTGGTAGCCTCAGGTGGAACAGCAGATTTCTAGGTAGCCTCTAAAGTTAAAGTATGTACTACCCAAAGCCGAGTTGTTTTGGTATGCAAGGCAGAAGGTCCCAGAAGCTGTACTTTGCTTGACAGTAAAAATGCAATAAGAAGTTAAATATCTTACAATTTTCCTTCCTTTTTGTGACAACCTAAATCTGCTATCTGCTGTGGCTTCCTTAGTCTGTCTAAAGGTAGGACTAGCCTTGCTGAAGAAAAAGGAAATAGGCTTTCATGGCAGTTGCTCAGCCTGAAATTCTCACCCTTTGTTCATACAGTTTCTACAGGAAATTCAGGACAAAATCCAGTATTCCACTGGGTACAGCTTTCTTCCCTCCCCCTCTCTTCCTCTTTGATACTCTCTGTGTCTTCCAAAACCAGGCTTATTTTAAACAATTTCTTATCCCAGCTGGTTTTCAACATATGTGTGTGTGTGGGGGGGCTGAGATGCGGGAGGATCATGCACCTCCCAATTCCAATTTATTCTGCTATTCCCCCACCAGCAGATCCTGCCCACAAATGGTAGCATTGCTACCCCATTTCATTTTGATTGGAGGTTTGCTGAACAAAGTTTGTTGGTCTTGTATTAATCTGTTGTATCAGTTTAAGTTCAGAGAAAGGGATTCCAGTTACTGGGTTATCTCATTCTTCATTTGAACATAGTACTGCTTAATTTAAACCACAGAGACAGAGCGAGAGAGAGAGAAAGGGGTCAGTAGTGACCTTTGCTGGCCAGTGAACAAGTCGTTCATGAGCAATGTTGTGCTTGGTGATCAAGAATCAATAAGAACAAAATTTGCAAGGATAAGAATACTAATGGAATTTCTAGGGGACATTTCTGAAATAGGTTATGCTTCTGAAGTGTGAATTAGACTTCATCTTGGCGTGTAGCATACCAATGTATCTTGTTTTGACTTTTGTTATGGGTGGAAATGAGAAAGATGATCTAATCAAGATAATCATAAACTATGATTAATCATAGCTTAATCATAGCTTAATCATAAACTAAATGACAAGTAGAGCCAGCATGGTGTAGTGATTTGAGCTTTGGGCTATGTCCCTGGAAACCAGGGTTCGATTCCCTGTTCAACCGTGGAAACCCATGGGTGACTTTGGGCACAGCACATACTCTCAGCTTCAGTAAACCCCATGATAGGTTCACCTTAGGGTCACCGTAAGTTGGAAATGACATGAAGGCAACAACAACGACCATAGCCACAAGATGTTTGGTGCTTATTCTGTGTAGCATTACAAAATGTTTTTCCAAGAAACTCTATACTTTATTGTGAAATGTGCAGGGTTTTTTCCTACAAAATTCTAACATGACTCATTGCACTTTTCTTCTATAGAGAGGAAAGTATATATGTGTGTGTGTAAAATATGTGATTTTAAAAAATATGTGGCAATAATGAACAAGCAGTGACCTCTCTAATGTAATTATGTTAGAAACTGTTGAGATGGCATGTGATCCTGGAGATGACTTTCTGTGCACAAAATAGGTTTTTGTCTGGAGTCATCAAGTTTGTTTATAATTGACTTTAGCTGAAAGCATGCATGTGTACTGGCCGTGATGCAGGCAAGTCTTTTGAGAAACTCAACAGAACAGAACAGAATAGAACAGAAAAGGACATTTGATTTTAGCTTTCATTTTAATGTAATGAGTGAATTTTACAAGGTATTCTTAGGAATCTCCTGGTTTTTATATAGTACCACAAAAGGAAGCAGCTAACTGATATTTCAAAGTTCTTGGATGGAACACATGCAGAAAATTTTAATAGATTTTTAATGGTCAAATAAAAAGAGATTTTCTAGTTGCCTAACCAGATTTTGGAGTTACTGCATTGCATTACTTCTGATTGCAAAACCCCATGTGTGCCCTGAATTTAACATTGTCGCCTAATTAACTGAAACAAATTAGCCAAACTATAAGCCATCTGGAATGAAAGTGAAGTCTCCATGTTTCTGGAGAACCCATTTTATTCAGAAAAGTTTGTGTTCCCTTGTTTGTTCCCTAAAACAAATTACTTGCAAGTAATGCCACTTCTAGGCAGAAATTCCATAGCCATATTGTATTGTCTTTCAGTCTCCTGGTGCTCAATTCAATTTTGAAGCAATATTAAAATATATGTAATTGTATATTATTATTGGCTGATATCCATGGAGAGTTATACATTTAAGTATAACTTCTTTGTGTCAGTGTTATACAGTGTGCTCTCTGTACATGTGGGGGTTCCATTCCAGGAACCCCTATGTAAAACAAAAAATGCAAAGCGTTCATCCCATTATAATGAACGAATGTGATGTGTATGTGTCTCTGGTAGCGCAAGCACATGGCCACTGCATCCATTGACTGTAGGAGGACACAGTGCTTCGCAGAGCATTGCAGACATGAATGTGGAAGTTGTAGTAAGGAAGGGGACACTGTAAACACTTTAAAATCTTTGCCTCTACTTGATATAGTATTATGTTTCTAAATTGCTATTTTTAATTTTTTTTCTTCCTTACAGAACCTCCTCGGCCAATAGCACCCCCACAGCTACTTGGAGTTGGACCAACTTACTTGCTGATTCAGTTGAATGCTAATTCCATTATTGGAGATGGGCCCATTATCCTGAAAGAAGTAGAATACCATATGACAACTGGAACCTGGACAGAAACCCATGCTGTAAATGCACCAACTTACAAGTTGTGGCATTTGGATCCTGACACAGAGTATGAGATCCGTGTTCTTTTAACCAGACCTGGAGAAGGTGGTACTGGTCAGCCAGGCCCTCCACTGATCACCCGGACCAAATGTGCAGGTACGTTTACCCTTTTGGATGCCATTATGTATATACTGTGATGGAGGTGATGTCTAAATATTATTCTAGAGCAGTGGTTCTCAACCTGTGGGTCCCCAGATGTTCGTGGACTTCAGCTCCCAGAAGCCCTGAGCATTGACCATAGTGGCTGGGGCTTCTGGGAGCTGAAGTCCATGAACATCTGGGGACCCACAGGTTGAGAACCACTGTTCTAGAGTGTTCTTCCATTCCTGTAACCCATATATCTGCTTGGCAGCTTTTTTAAAAAAAAAAGCTGAGAAATTGAACATTTGTAACCTTTCAAAGGCCAGTGAGAAGTTCCATCTATCATGAGACAGAGAATGTTTTCTGAATAGAATAGAATAGAATAGAATAGAATAGAATAGAATAGAAATTTACTAAACTGGCATGTAATCAGGGCTAAGAATGTTAACTGCTACCAATGAAGCCCTTGGTTTAAATTTAAACGCAGCTGTGAACTTCTGAGGTAAGATTAGCAAACGGATAGTAATTCTCAGCTCTTCAGTGTAGTGTGCTGACATAATACCTACTTTATAGGAGTTTTAGAGAGTTTCAAAGATAACTTGTGGATGCTTGAAAACAATACGTTAAAATTTATTTCAGCTTATAGCACGAATGGCATTGTGTTTGTGCGTGTATGTATATTTTATAGTGGCTTGGATCCAGAAGTTTTTATGTAACAAGGCTTCCCTACTTCTTGTTGTGGTGTCTTCTCCCACAGCTGTGACTTCTGACGTCCGGTGCACCCTTACCCCTCTTAAACTGCTTAGGATGTGGCACAAAGTATTCTGTGTTACTCTAGCAAAAATGGAATAAACTTAGAAGGTGCTAACAGGAATACTTGCTGCAACTGATTTCTGCTCAGGCATCATCTCTGAAAATGGTGTTCATGCAGGTGTGTGTGGGGAGGGAGCTAGGTGGTCTAAAGGCTTCTCGTGTTACCCAGTGTTGCGGGAAGGAGCAAGGCTGCTGCAGCCCCCCTTTAAGTGTCAATAGTGTGAGAACCCTTTGTCAAAACAGAATAGGAGTGGTTTAATGCAAGCAGCTTTTATAATTCTGTTGCTTCTTAACAGATGGAGTGATAATACAGAACTCAGGTCATTTTAGGATAGGATGCTAGAGCATGTATCCCTTTTCCTTCCCCTAAGGCTCATGGATCTTAAATTTTTGTTCTAATTGTGGAGAATAAAAAGTGTGAAGCGCTCTCAATTCAATTAAAATAATTCCTGAACCATCTGAGTGCTGAGCAGACATTCTGGTATTCTTCTGAGTATGTGTGTTGCAATTAATTTGGTGTGGTAGTGTTGGTGGGAGGTTTCCTAGAAGTGTTGTGTAACAACTATTGCAATTATTTTTGAACTGGGTCAGTAAGCTGCATCTTGGTAAACTGGGACACCTTGTTCTAAAATTTTATTATTTTGAAAATAATCCATACTGTTCTTCAGAGACTTTCTGTTCTGTTTCTACCCATTCAGTCCCATGAACAAATAAAAACTCAATCATGAACAGTTCTAAAAAGGCCAGGTATCCTGAAATTTGAAGTACGCTGTGTTATTTCTACCCTGAGTTTCATGTGTCAACCTTGGATCAGGTAACACTCACTGATATCTACCCTTAGTAAAGTATTCTTAGGTCTCTTAAATATTTTAGATATTGAAGCAGAATGAGGTAGAGGCTGTAACACTGGATTGGAGAACTAAAGATATTAAAATAAAATGTTAACTCCTATTTTTATAAAGTAGTACATTTTGGTATGTATATGAAAATGAAGCTACTTACTCTGTAAATATTGTGTATTCTTATTTTAAGCCAATGTGATGTCACATGGACCAAGGAGCCTTCAGACTTTTTTTTTTCTCTTGGCCAGAGGCACAACTAGATTTTTGAAAAATTCCTGAAAGCACCGTTACTCATTGCACAACCTGAGTACAAGGCAGAAATTTGAATTTGATCCCCTAGTGCAAAGAAAATGTTTGAACACAGAATGTTCCGCTCCAATAAGAGAAACATGTTATAGAAAGGCAACACCATTTCTCTGAATCTGACTATGTCAATTTCTTCCATTTTTTCTCAAACAGACATTGCCAGTCTAAAAAACATGCACATTCCATTTTCCAATCACATAAAAACTACATTCTCTTACCAATTTGGATTACCCCTGCATATATGTGTACCCATTTCCACTGTTCTGTTCACATGCATATAGCTGTACATCTAATTCATCCATTGCACACATAGACAGCACTCTGTTCATTCTCCAATTGTACCTCTACTCTTGCACCCACCCCTGTCCTCTCACTACACATCCAGCTGTCTTGCCATCCCTGGTGCTGCTTTCCCAAATACTTCCAGTTTTAACAACCAACAATAACTGATCATTTGTTCTACTTTTCCAGACTGAGCTTCAGAACACCATGCTGATCTACAGCTATCTTAATTCTGTAGTGTCCCTCATGGTTACACAGAGAACCTCTCTAAAACACAGAAAAGGGTATAGACAATTTAAGGGACTCCGATGTAATGTTGGGAGAGGAACTGAATTAGAAGAATCTCCCAAAATCACATTTCCTCTGCAAGCTCTGATGCACATGGGGCAAAGTTAATGGTGGGTAAAGTTGGGAACTATAGACTAAAACTTCTTTGGAGAAGCATAGATTCCCCACCCCATCACTGAGGGTTCTGTTATCATCAAAAGGTACCTGCTTATGACTGTCTTAGTTCAGTGTCAAGAATCTGCAGTCACTAGATGGCTGCCATAGACAGCCTACATCTTTAGAGAGTCAAATATGGACAAAGAAGATTCTGGAGCTGTTTCATATTGTGCAGTTACAGACCAGTGATTCCACTGACGTGGCTGCATCCTGTGAAATCCTGGAATTTGTAGCTTGGTGAGGCATTCATGCTCTCTGTCTGAGAATATTAAATACCTTGCCGCCAAAAATGCAAACCCAGGGATTCCATAGGATGGTATCAAAGCAGTTAAAGGGGATGGATTGTGATTGTGTAGTATTTATGATAGGGCCCCCACAAACACTACAATTGCAGTTTCCTTAAAAGTTCTAGAAACTTGAATTCCAGCTAGATAGTACTGATGGCTAGAGGACAGTTGATTCTGACTGGATCTGGAGAAAACCCTAGAGTGGCTTATATTGAAAATGCAACTTTGCATGGGCCTGCATAGTCAGGTAGTGGCAGGAGGGTGGCTGCTATGTCATTGAGACAGTGAATCCACTGCAGGCTTCAGCCTGAACTTCAAAGGAGGTATCTAAAGTGATGAACCTCTGGGGTTGGCAGGATCTGGTGCTCTGAATAGCTACTTTAAAGTACAGGCTAAAAGCTAGAGATAAATTGTTGGCCATTGACATGGAAGTGGTCAGTAACTATTGCAGTTGTGTTCAGTGAAAAGAAAGGCAATGGAAGAAGGAGTTCATGCATTAGCTTGTGTTCATGTAACCCAGGGAACTGAAAAAAAAGAGCCAAATGTCAGGCTCCTGGAGGACTTGGTATCCAGCATATTTTTTTTTCTTCAGTATGAGAAGGCAGTTGTAATGCTTAGTGGAACGGCAGTGAACGATAGTTTAACATGAAACATATATTGTCTGACGTTATAGATGGTTTAAAATACAGCATCATGCTTTCTATCCTCAGATCTAGTTGAAAATGAAATGAAAAGTTATGTGAAATTTGATTGACTTAGGACAGTGTATAAACTGCAAATTAGACTTTGCTTTATTCATGTGCTGCAGTTTCTGAATGAGTTGCCAGCTCAAGTTTGCAATAAACTGTGAATGTATTCAGTGTCCAGGAAACTTTTGGAATAGTCAACAGAACTATTGGTAATGGAATGGTTCATAATCATAGTAAAGGATAAACATCAGTGAACCATAGTACCATATGCTCCCTTTCTGTTATAATGTGTTTGTAAGAAGTTTAGACACTTTTATTTCTTCTTAAGATAGACTGCAACTTGGTATGTCATCCATCTTGCTATATCAGATTGTTTTTAGCTTAGAATGAGATTTCATAAAGTCGGCTTGTTACCTCTGTCCATAGTTACATTTAACCATAGGTTAAGATTCAGTCAGTGTGCTAAGCAATGCCTAATCTAGTAATACATAAAAGTCAAAGGTTTTTGTTTGTCAGACACAGTTTGATTGGCTGTGTCAGACAAAGACTTCATATGATTGGCTGGCTGTGAAGACTGTGGAATCCTGGGGTTTGCATTTTAGGGAGGGGCATTTAGAATTCTCAGTCAAAGAGCTCTTGGCCTGACTAGTTGCTATGGAGATGAGGCCTAGTAGCAAGGAGGAGGGCAGTGTATTTCCCTCAGGAACCCAAGCTCTGTATGTTAATAACTCTGAATACAGATTGGGTTGGGGAATATGGGGAAAAGTTATAGGTACTGGGCAAGACTGTTTAGGGAATTAGAGACACAGAGTCTATCTTTCTAACAAGTATTACCTATGAGAAAATAAAATTCCCCTAGTTTTAAATAAAACTAGTCTTCTCCTCACAACCATGCCAAAAGAATAAAAGTAAAGGGAGAGCATGTGCAATTGAGGATCACCTAGGCTTCTTTTCATCATACTCAGTTAGAATTCAAACCAGGCCTCTGTCTTCTTGAGATTCATTTGTGTTTCAAACCATTCATATGGTATTCCTTTATAAATATTAATTTTATATATGATACCTAGAAGGAGCTACAATGCATAATTGCATTGACTGTACCTTCAACTCCTAGCTCTGTGTTTTCCAGAGAACTTTGGCTAAGCGTTGAAGGAAACAGAATGCTAGATTAGATGGACTCTTGACAGTTCTTATTTTCCTTCTTTCTGCTGCTGTATTGCAGCAGATAATGGAACTATGTGTAGCAACTCTTTTTTTTTTTTAACTGATTTTCAAGATAGTTATCAATCACTTGGGCTTGTTATCATTGACAGCCAGCTTAGGTGAACAAAAGCTGTTTCAGGTATTTGTGCTTCAGCATAGTTGTTGATTTATAATTTTACTAAAGGACTTAGAAGCAAAGGACTCTTAACACTGTCAACAAGTATGAAGTGGTGAATGTATTTTTGTGTTTCATGGGCTGGTTAATTTGGAAATGAGACTTCAATCCAAATCAAATCCTTACAGAAATCATAGCTTAGGCTTTATCAGAAGTTGCTATCTGCTCCAAAAGCCACAATTTGGATCCAGAATAGATATCTGGAGTTGGGCTGTCATAAGCAGAATGATGTAGTTATTTCATTTATATTCCACCTTTGTCCCAATACAAGGTGGAGTTAAAACAGAGTTAAAACAGTATATGAAACAAAAGTTAAAAAGCCATTAAATAGACAATCCTTTATTTAAAACAGTTTCAATATCATATAAAATATAAGATAAAGGCAAAGTCTTAAAAGACTCTTCTGCCAAACCCAGTGAAAAACAGAAAGGCTGTTTAAGCCTTTGCCTACTAGAAAAAGGAGATAAGAGAAGACCAATCTCGCTTCCTCTGGGAGGTAGCTTCCCAGTGATAACCAGCTACTGAGAAGGCTCCCTCCTCTGACTTCACCAACCATGCCATTCCCAGTGATCTTAAGGTTTGGGCAGACTGATATAAGGAGATGGCCTTTCAGATAGTCTGGACCCAGGCCCTCTTTCCCTCACGGTTACACAGAGAACCAAGAATCTCCCAAAATCACATTTCCTCTGCAAGCTCTGATGCACACCCCATTCTGAATCCAACCTCATGTAAAATGAATTTGTTTTAATAAACAAATGCCAACATATCTGTCTTAATTTTGCCCATGCCTCTAGGGATGAAATAGAGAATACACAGAAATAAATGTCTCATTAGCAAGATAGTAATCCTATGGTAAAGATTCTGCATTTGAGTTAAGAGCAGCACATTAAATACCTTCTAGCTGAATGTTTTTGGTGAGTTTCAAAAACTGATTAGTCAGTTGCTGTATATAGTTAACAGATTAGCTTAAGAGATATGTCTGAAAGCATCTGTGTACTTATTATACCTGTGAATTCATTGTTAAGGGACTGGCCAAACTGTGGTGTAGATTATTTTCTTGTTTTGAAAATTTGGATGTGCAAAAAGGAGAAGTATATGAGGGGAAAAAACTGAAGCCTGTTTCCAATGCAGCCTTTCAGATTCATTACAGAACGGAATGTATGGATGAGAAATGGAATCTGTGGCTGTTGAATGAGTGATGATGTTCTTTCAGTAGATGTGTTTAGGTGCTCCGTTCTTGTGAGGTGCTGTCAAGTCGACTTATACTGACCCTATGGATTGAGTAATTCCAAGTCATCCTGTTATTAACAACTCTGCTCTGTCTTGCAAACTCAGGGCTGTGGCTTTCTTGATTGAGTCTCTTCCCTTGTAAGGGGATCTTCATATTTTGCTACTACCTTCTATCTTGCCATGCATCACATTTTCTATTCAGCAATGTCTTCTCAGGATACGTCCAAACCACAACAATTTTGAACCCTTTTGCTAGTGATTCATCAATTTCCCCCACCCCACCCCACCCCACCCAGTTTAGCACAAAGGTCTTCATGCAAGTCACTACTTGTGACTTCAAATTCTGTCTGATGACAGGTAATATTTTAGTATATTGTCTTGAAAACACATGATGAAGCAACTTTGCTCGAGCTAAACAGGTGTGGGTCCCATTGTGTTGTACTTTGCATAAAATTTGGCTTAGAGAATCCTTGAGAGCATTGTTGTGTTCAGTATGTGAATCTCATGGTTTCTAGTGCTTGAGGGCGTAGAAACTTAAGTGTGTGTAAGAGGTGGTGTAGCTTATGAATGTCCTTTCAGGTAAGTTGTCTTGCCTTGCCATGCCATGCCATACTTTGGTCTGTACAGACGTTATGTATGGTGACATACTTGTTTTAAAATGGAGATGTGCTGCCATCTGCTGGGAAACTGGGCAGACCCAGTTGAGATAGTTGGGATACTACTTAAAAATGTTGTAAAATAGAAATTCAGAAGACAATGGATAATAATAATTCTTTTGTCTATTCTATTTAAAAGGGGAAAAAATAACATAGGTATTTATATAAAGACAATATACAAAAGAAAAAGCATAGTAAAAAAGGTTAAAAAGAACATGAGCAACATAGGCAAGTAAAAATAGAAAAATACAAAATATATCAAACTACAGAATACCACAACAAAGCAAAATCAAACAGGATACAAGGACAAACAGCAGAGCACATAAGCTCAATAAAGAAAACAGAATACTTTTATAGAGGCTTCACAGCTGCATCAAACAACATTTACAGCTGAAGGTCCTCTCTATCTCACCAATACACAATTAACCCTATAATGACTGCAGTTATAAGGAGATCATTTTGAAAGGAGATTTCAAAGGAGATCATTTTGAAGGTCATATTGAATTTCAGCATTGATAAAGAGTTGGGTATAACTTTTCCCCTTATTGGTCTTCATTGTGTTAGGAGATAAATGTTGTAAGTAAAAAGGAAATTCAGAAGACAAAATAGGGTAAGAAAAATAGTCTTTTATATGTTCTAGTTTAAGTGGTCGTCCATCTTTTGCTTTCAAATAAGCTGGTTCTAATGGCATACTCATAGCTTTTCATACCAACTGACTCTATAAAGTCCATCATCTTATGTTTCTGATTTAGAAGAAAACTACCATCATTGAGCCTTTCAATTTCCATCCTAAGGTAATGTTTCACTTCTCCAAGCTGTTTAACTTCTAAGTTCATTAGCTATTTGATCAATATCCTCCTTATGTTGACAACATGTTAATAAATCATCTATGTAAGTCAAGATGTATTGATATTGTTCATTCTTAAGCCTCATATATAAAAATGGATCAGCCTTTCCTTGTTTAAACCCTTGTTGATATAAATTAACAGAACTCAAAAGTATGTGTAGACTTAAGCATACAAAAGTTGGTATGGTAAATTAACAGATCATACCAACTTTTGTATGGTTAAGTCTATACATACTTTTGAGTTTTCAAACAAGATTCTCTTGTCCCTCCTTTTGAAACCCTTCAGGTTGTTTCATATAAATCTCATCCCAAAGGTTCCCATTAAGAAAAGCTGTTTTGCCATCTAGATGTTCCACAAACATATTTTTTGAACTTGCTATGCTAAGGAGTGTCGTGAGTGTTGTGAAGTTAACAACTGGTGCAAATGTATCTAGATAATCAATTCCATATCTTTGGGTAAAACCTTTTGCAACCAGATCTGCCTTATACTTATCCATACTCCCATCTGGCTTGTATTTAATTTTATAAACCCATTTATTTCCAATAGCCTTTCTGTCAGGAGGTAGCTTAATAAGGGTCCAAACCTGATCTTGCTTTAATATTGATATTCCTCCTTCATAGCTTCCATTCACTTTTCTCTTTCCAAGGAAGGTAATTTACTAATTTCTTTCCAACGTGCTGGTTCCTTTCTTGTTTGTAAATTCTCACAAAATCCATATCTTTCTGGAGGTTTCCCTTTGTTAGTTCTATCTGATCGTCTTAAAGCAGTTGTTCTTCTACTTCACGGTTTTTCTCTATTTCTGTTTCACATGGTCTGGGCCCTATTTCCCCTTCTGTTTTAGTAACATCTCCCAAAGGTGGACAACTACTGATTGACCAACATCCTCTATAGTTAACCAGCTGATCAACTCTTGTGAAACATATCTACATGCTCTAGATCAATTGCCATCATAGAGTCAACTGTTTCTTGCATTACATTTCTCTCATCTACATGTAGAACATTGCAACATTTAACTTCAAAGGTTTTAGGGTTTAAACTCTATACCCTTTTCTTCCAGATGGATATCCAACATGATCTCAATTTCAACTCGAGGATCAAGTCTTCCTCTCCTTTCCTTTGGAATGTGACGATATGCTTTAGCACCAAATATTTTTATGTGCTTTAAACCTGGTTTCCTACCAAACCACAATTCAAAAGGTTTTTGCCTGTTACTCTACTAGGGATTCTATTGTGCAAATAAGTTGCTGTAACTACTGCTTCAACCCATAAAGCCTCAGGTAGTCCAGCTTGTATTAGCATAGATCTGGGCATGTCCTATAATGTCCAATTCAACTTTTCAGAACATCCATTTTGTTGAGGGGAATAAGATATAGTCACTTTATGCTCTGTACCTTCCTGTTCCATAAATCTTTTGAAATCTATATTGCAATATCCTCCACCTCCATCAGTTTGTAACGTTAAAGATACTTTGCCAAAATGCTTCTTAACTGCAGCTACATAGCTCTTAAACTTCTCAGGAGTCTCATCCTTACTGTTAACTAAAAGTTTATATATATATATATATATATACACACACATACATACATACATACATACATATATGAGAAAAACTACATTTGCTCTTGAATTCTGTAAAAGTAAGAAAATACTTATCCTTGCCTGCAGATAATGGCATAGGACCCACTAAATCTGAATAAACTTCTTCCAAAAAAATCCTTATCCTGTATACTAGATTGTCCTATATAACTAGGAGCTGTTCCCTTTGCTTTTATACAGATTTCACATCTTTCTTTTGCTTTATCACACTTAATGACATCAATTCCACATTCTGTCAATAGTTTTTCAACACTTTGCATATTTCTGTGCCCCAACTTCACATGTCATGAGTATAAACAAGCTTTATGATTACAAACATCTTGTCTTATTTGACATACAAGTATTTCCACATTTGTTACAGTGTCATCATTAACATCAATAATATAATGAAACCTGTCCTTTTCATCAGCCTTAAGTATGAAACCAGTCCTATTATTGATAATTTTTCCTGAGTCACCTTTAAAGTACTACAGTATAGTCATTCTTTACAATTCTTCTAGTACCAATCAAGTTATTTCAAGTTTCAGGAACAAAAGCAAGAATGTAAGATTTACCACTTCATTTTTAGAAGTGAGGACTCTTAAAGGCACAGTTCCAGTTCCTAGCACATTTAAATCTTTGTTGGTTTGCTTGTAGTATCTCTGGTCTATTTTCTGTATCAAGTTCGCTAAAGCTTTCTCTAAATCAGCAGATATGAATAAAACTACCACTGTCTAGAAGAAAATGTCTTTTATCATTTACCCCTTGATGATCAGATATGTTTGATTATTCTTATGAGGATTTATATGGTTCTTAAACCTTTGATTATACTTTTCATCTGATCTTTCACTATTTGATTTAAAGTTTCCATGACCATTGGGTGTCTTTGTCTACTAAAAGGTGCTCTTTCTGTGGAAACATTTACTTCTCTGGGCTTTTGATTTTCTACAGCTTTAAACCTACAGTATTTGGCAATGTGCCCCACCCTTGAACATATGTAACATTTCTTTTCTTTATAGTCAGGTCTTGTCCTCAACACTGACATTTTCTCAGGTACATTGTCCACTGTCCTTAAGTCCAGAGTCTCTTAAATAAGCAGTTGCGTAATCCGTATCAACTTCTCAGTTGACACTCAAGCATGGCCTTTTGATTTGCAAAAGAAGGTGGTAAACTAAGCAATATGCAGGTGTGAAACTCAGAGTCAGATATTTCTGCTCCTGCAGATTGAAGCTCTGAAACGATCCTTAACATTTCATTTAGATGTACATCTATGCTATTTCCTTCTTTCATCCTCATACTATATAGTTTCTCTTTCAAAAATACCACATTCTTATTTGATCTGTTGAAATACTTTTTCTTAAGGGCGCTATATAATTCTTTAGTTGTCTTGTACTTAATTACTAAAGGGTTCTCGTAGTCTTCTCTACAGGAATATATCACCATTAAAGCTTTTGCTTCTTTCATTTTATATTCCTGCTGTTCTGAGTGATTTTCAGGCATGTCTTGATCTATAGCATTCAAACAATCTTGCATCCCACATTTGAAAATTATCCCTAATTAACTTTGGGATTACAAATAAGCCATTGTTAGTACTTGCACCCTGTTGGAAAGTAAGTGTAGTAACTATAGGTGAATTAGCTGAGGTTACAGACATTTTAAATTTATCTGAGCTTTCCTGCTAATATAAACTTCATTTTTAAAACTTTGTCACAAAAAAATCCTGCTAGATAAGAATTACTCTATTACTGAAAAAATTTCTTGCCATGAAAAATTAATTGCCTAGTTCAATAATTAGGACCAAAAGGCAAATACATCACATATTTTAAAAAATTCATTTGCTCCATTGTACAAAAACTCCAAAAAAAAAATAAAAATAGAAAAGTTCCAAACCTCAAAAAAAAAACCCAAAACTTTATTTTGTCTTCTGTTCAAAACAGCCATTTAGGCAACCATTGGACTAAGAAATAACCATTTAGGCAACCATCTTCTGCTACCAAATTTGTTCTAAGTAAAAATGAAATTCAGGAGACAAAATAGGGTAAGAGAAATAGTCTTTTATATATTCCAGTTAAAAGATAAAAATGGCATACAGATTCTCATTATACAAAAGGTTAAAAGAGAACATGAGCAAGTTTGGCAAGTTAAAATACAAATACAAAATATATCAAAACATAATACAATACCACAATAAAGCACGATATGACACAGACTGCAGCAACAGCAAATCAGAAATTAAGTGTTCACTAAAAGAAAGCTACTCTTATAAAGCCTTTGCAACTGCTTCCAATAACAGTAGCAGGTGAAGGTCCTCTATAACATCAATAGACCAATTTACCCCATAATGACTAAAGTTGTAAGTCTTGTCAGTTCCAACAATAAATCCAGCAAATGGTTACAGTGATTACTGTTGTGGGCCAAGGTATGAGGGAAGAAATAAGAAAATGGCTAAAGATGCAGAGCAATCATAAGCTCAAATACAAATAAATAATACACAGCTACATATATCCATTTGAAAATTTATCTGAAGCAGAAATTCTTTTTGAAGTGGAGTTTGTCCTCAAATCCAAATGTTACAGACCTAGACAGTGGCCCATGTGAAGATTGCTTCAGTTCACAGAAAATCTCAGACCTGATTCAAATGACTGCTGTTTAAGACCGTGACGATGAAATAAAATTTAAAAATTCCTTCAGAAAACGATTATAAGCAGAAGACAATATGACTTTTGTGGTCAATTAAGTAACAGGTGCCTATTTAACTATGTGCAGCAGTGAAAAACTATACAGTGATAAATAGTATGAAGATTATGGATATTATTTCTTTTGTACATTTCTGGATTCTTCTCCTTAGTTTTTGTATTCTGCCAGAGAAGAGAAGAGCCCTAGTTGCATTTAGATCTCAGTGATTTATCAGTCATATGTGTAACTAGTCAATAGATCAAATTTCTGAGAGGAGCACTATCTGTGGCAAGAAAATGTATTGAGCACATTAATCCAAACCTCTTTCCAGCAGTAAAAGAAGAGACAAAGATGATCATTCATGTGATATTGCTTCAAATGTGCTTAGAAACAAGCTCCTGCTACAAAGTTCAGGTAGTGGTTATAATCTTTGGAGTACATCTGAAGATTTCCTTATTCACCATTTGGTTTCATAGTAGTTGCCACTAAAATGTGATTACACTGAAATTATTTCAAGTTATACTCTAGTTTAGACTGTGTTATCCAATAATGTTTAGACTGCAGTAACGTTCTCTCCTTACTAAGACATTATCTTATATTTTTCTGCTTGGGAAGGCTTTATCTTGATACAACCTTACCAAAAGAAGCATAACTGCTTTGATAGTTCCTAAGTAAATTTGCTGCTATATCCTCTGAAACCAGAAGCCCCGGAAGAATAGAATATATGGCAGTTTTCCCCATGCCACAAAAGGAATAAAAATAGTTTACTCTCTTTTTTCTCCAATAATAAATTCAGATGGGGAGGTATGTGGGGAAAACATCGATCCTCTGACTATCACTTCTCTGGCTGTATTTTATTCTTCATTATAAAATGCTGCCAGGTGTGCTACACAACATAGTCAAGGCAAAGTGTGAAAGCCAGAATATTATAAATTTATTTAATGTATCACTTGTAGCCTAGGGCTTACAAAAATGTATTGCCCTCAATAAAAAAAAAACATAAATTGGTTCTTGATGCCCTTGCACATATGCTGCTAATGTAATTTTGGGTAAATAATTTATAGCATCACTGCAAATTTCTTTTGGAACAACACCACCACAAAGGTGTGTTCTAGGAAGCAATGACAGTGGCATTAGGAAATCAGTTCAGGCCAGGTACAGGCACTGTATCCTTTCAGGTGTTGTTGAACTGCAAAATCTCAGTTGTCCTCAGCATCAGCAAAATGGCCGTGGGTGATGAGACTTGTAGTCCAACAATTACTGGCAACTCTTTCAGATTACACAGTTATGGTGCTGTGATTCTGTTTTAAATGTCGTCGTTCTGTCCTGTGGAATCCTGGGAACGGCCATTTCGAGAGGGACATTTAGAATGGTCAGCCAGAGATTTCTAGTGCCTCATCGAACTACAAACAGCAGCATCCCGTAGGATGTTACTGTGGCAGTTAAAATATACCACTGTCACTACATAGTGTGAAAGGGCCCCCAGTCAAGCAGACATTCTCCATCCCTGGTTTAAACAGTGGTGTTATGCTACCATAGCAAATATGGTCACTGTGTTTGCTTTTTATATTGTGGCATGCTTGATGTCCTTTATCCATTCTGAAAGTAAAATGTGTAGAGCTCCAGTGTGGTGTAGTGGTTTGAGTGCTCTGAGAGGCCAGGATTTCAATCTGTGCTTAGCCATGGAAAGCCCCTGAGTGACCTTGGACAAGTCACATTCTCTCAAGCCTCAGACAAAGGCAACGACAAACCCCTTCTGAACAGATCTCACCCAAAAGCTCTGTGATAGAGTCGCCTTCAGAAATAAATTGAAGGTGCGCGCGCACACACACACACACACACAACAACAACAATTTAACTTTTGGGGAAGGGAGGTGAGAGCTCTTTTGCTCTGGTTCTGTCTGGTACAATCATCATATTTTCTGTGCAATCTCTTCTTAAGGTATTAGTGAAATATTTAGGATTTGTATCTCATTGAGTCTTTCAGGGGTTCATATGGTAGAAATGAACAATATAGAGTTTGGAAACTAATGTGTGGTATAGTTACTTTTTGAAACTGGTACATTGTATAGCTCATTAGGACACCACTCCCCAATAATTTATTACCATTAATGTTATGGGATCCCATTTTAATCAGTGTGATGTATCTTTCATTAATTGTTAAGTTTTCTTTGTTCCTTTCTCTGAGAGAAAAAAAAATCCCTCTTTAAAAAGTTTTTAAAAGTCCTTGCAAAATGCATTCCACCAAAGCATTTTGTTCTTCATTTTTGCTTCCATACTCTGATACTGGCACATTTAAAAGGGACTTTTCAGAATAACTCATTACATTGTTAGCATGGTAATGTGTGTGACTTAGAGGTTCATTTGGATCCTTGGCTATAATTTACAGAGTAAGGGAATTCAAAAGAAAAATGGCAAAAAGTGTTTGCTAATTTTTTCAGTGCTATTTTTATTGAGATAAATAAACATTCAAAATGTGCCTATGCAAGATTTATTATATGTGCCAAGAAGAAAATCAAAACAAATGCAATTTGTTATCCTTTATAGCCCTCAACAGAGCTCCTAGAATTATAGCCTTCTTGCTAACCCTGCAGTTAACATGTTCTGAAAAAACAAAGCAAAGCAAAACCAACTCTGCCTGTACACAAGTTGCTCAACTTTTCTTTATATAGGCATTGTCACTGAACTTCCTCTAAAAAAGGCTGAAATAAATTTCTTGCCAGGCTAAAAAAATGTAGCGGTTGGGAAGATTTTGTGAAGTTTTTGTAAGATTAGCAACACTTGCCAGGAAAATTTCACTGATTTAGTTTTCACCACAGGAAAAAAATAAACAGTTGTGTCAATTAGTTTGCCCATAAAAGAACTTAAAGATCTCAGTGGATATTTCAAAGACATAGAACTGGATCTGAAGAAGGGTCTCCACTATCAGAAAACATCTCCCAGAATAGCCATTTCTGACTTAGCAAAAAAGCTTTGTATGGGGACAGTTGATCACAAAACTAGATAAGTTCCTTCCTTTGTGCAAACTTGTGTAAATCTGGCTTTGGACAACTCTTTTTCAAGATTCTTTTGTAGCAATTTTTATGACAAGTGTCTTCTCGTTGTTTTTGTACTGTAGTGCAAGTTTTGATCCTCCTAGGTCATGCAGAATCATTCACAAACTGAATACATTTCATTTTATTTACTTAATAATTAACATATTTCAGTCTGACCCTATAAGCTTATGATCTCAGAGGATGTACAGATAAAAACAAACTAAATAGTTCTGAACAATTTGATTGTAAAATAGTCAAATAATTTGAAAAGACTAAATTTTCTCACTGCTCACCGTTTTTTGGTTCCATACTGCTATTTTTGGTGTTTTGATATGGTAGTTTGGCAGTTAACCACATCACCCTCAAATTCACATTTCTACCTCAGCAGACTTGGAGAAGAGAGAGTCCTGAAACAAGGGACATGTTTCATTTCAAAGATTTTTTGTTTTGTTTTGTTCGCAGCGTCAGACAAATAAAGCCTTTCCTTAGTCTAATTTGTCTTTTGTACCCTAAAGGTGTCCAGTAAGCCCTATGTTGCAGGCTGATTCTCCTCATACAAGCCTGCACAACCGTGAGATCCACAGAAAAAGCCCTCCTTTCAGTCTCACCGCCTTCGTATATATGGTTGGTGGGGACACAAGAGAGGGCCTTTTCAATGGGTCCCCCTAGACTTTGGAAATCCTTCCCTAGGGAAGCTAGAATGGCCCCTTGCTGGCAGGTCAAGATTTTTTTATTCAGACAAGCTATTAGAATTGAAGACTTTAAACAAAAATGCTGTAAGTGCTGTAATGTTTTAAATTGTCTTACTAAATTTTATTTTAAAAATTAGGGTGTGTGTTTTTAATATGGTTACTAGTTTAATTTGGTTTTAATTCTAACTCTTTCTGTGTTTTTAATTATAATATTTTAAATGTATAAGTCACTTTGAGTCCAGATCTTGAGGAAAAGGCAGGATATAAACAAAGTTAACAGCAGCTATGACTTGGATCTTAGAAAAATTACTTGACTATGACATTCTGGGAATTGTGGTTCAAAAAACAACTGGCAAAGCTCTGTGTGACTTTCTGCCATCTCAAATAAAGGACTTTTCTGTTGGTTGCCAACAGGTCATTTTAACTGGAAGTGCTCGGAATTAAATTTAAACTTATGCCTTGGTGTTGTGTAATGTACAGAGCTCCATGCATTTTTGTCTCATTAAAGACTCTCTCCAGAAAGACTTACTTAATGCACCTTAACAAGTTTGCTATGAAATGCTGTCTTCAAGTATGAGTTATTTTGCTTGAATGTGGGTCTGCAAAATAATCTCATCATGCTTCAGAGTTTTTGACTGGAAAAAAATGAAAAATGAATCATAAATGTTGTATTAAGAGAATTTTTCTTCCAGAATGTCTAGTTCATTGTACTTCCATGCAGTCACTTTAGATTTTAGAGATGTAGTCATTGCCCAGTGATTTACCTGTATTTTGAACCATTTATGGCAAATCATATTCATGTGCCTTTTCCTGTTCATCAGGAAACAATAAGCCAGATCAAATGTTTTCTTATCCTGGACCAGTTTTAAAAAGAGTATGATTTCCTTAAAGGAAACATGATTATTATGGATTTTAGTCATAGTGTTGGTTTTTAACTCTCTTTTGTAGCAAACACACTGTCAAAGCACACGTTATTAAGGAGAAGCGCCAACTATTTTGTAGGATTTCTCAATTCAGGATAATATTGTTTCTTCAAACAAAGCTGAAAGAGAGTACAGTTTTTCATTACTAATTTTTCTTATCATTATCAGTGGCTGAATTGTGATTTGCAAATCGTCCTTCTCATAGAAATTCTCTAGATGTTTCGAAGTCATGGCATTTCTGCCATTTCATTTTGTGCTGGTGAAAGGTTTTCCTAGATTTCTTTTCCTACACTTTGTTTTGTTCCCGTGTTTCAGCATTATGTTGTATGCTGACTCTCAATTCACTGATGTTCTTGTGGGAAAGTGTGGCTCTCCAATTGTTGGACTATAGCTCTAGTTATCCTTTACCCTTGGCTGTGTTGTCTTGTGCTGATGGGATTTGAACAACGTCTAGAGGACTACACCTTCCCCTTTTGTTCTAGATCAGGAGTGGGAAAATATCTCCATCTAGCTGTCTAGAGACTACAGTCTTCACTCCACATTTGCGGATTTCACTTAAGGAGATTTGATTATTCACAAGGTGCACGTGTGCCTTCCCCGCTTTTCCTCATCCCAGTCCCTTGCATTTTGCTATGTGTGGAGAAGGCTGGCAAGGACTCAGACAAAAGTAAAGGAAATGGGAGGGAGGCACCTTCTCTCCTCCGGAGCTCCCACTCTCATTCTCTTGCCGCTGGCCCCAGCACTGAGAACTCTCACCGAGGCGGTAGACAAGGGAATCGATGGGAGGCGCACACACAACTTCTCCCTCTCCCATTCCCTTGTCTTCAGTCCTGGTGCGCAAAAGGCAAGGGAATAGGAGGCGAGAACCCTGGAAGGGAATGGGGTGGGGATTGGGGGGGGAGTTATTCACGGTTTTTCCACTTTTGCTAGGGTTCTGCACCCTGAAAACCAGGACATGTGTGACCACGCAGCATCAGAGTGTGGTGAAGATAGTAGTGTTATTAATGAGGAAGAGCACATAAGGTAGGCAAGACTGCTGCGGCAGCTTGCTTTTGCCAGAGCCTACAGGAAAGGGCAGGATTTCCTCTTGCTGAACTCAGTTGACTACAAACAAAACAAATAGCACTTTTAATTCAGTTTGCATGAACTGAAGTTAACTGAGGACAAAGGGGGAGTATGCAAGGAAGGAAAAGAAGCTGGGGCATTTTAAAAGCGATGGAAAAAGTGGGACAACAGAGGATTAAAGAAAGAAATTTCAGTTCTTGAAATATAAAATCTCAGAAGAAGGTTCTCCTGATGGAATGCAGGCCCATCATAGTACATTGTTATAACTCTGATAGAGGCAAAACACTTTCTTTCCACTTGACCAATTTGGTCATATACGGAGAAATTCTTTCCTATCTCCTTTTCCTGAGAGCAGTTTTCTTCCTTCCTGTTGTACGTAGTTTGTCATGGTTAAAACTGTGGCTAACTGTGATTAACTGTGACTGTGTATGTTCAAGGGCAGTAGATTCTGTTGGATGAAAGAATCCAGTCTGGCAGGACATGGCATCAGAAACATGGCTCTAGGTTCTACTTGCTCATACCAAGGCCACATAGCTTCTGAGACAGACAGAGCAGTGTTGTCTATAAAAGAAGTATTATGAATAGATAATGCATTATTTAATTCTATCACACATTTTTTTATTGCCTAGCTCTTTGAAAACAATGCAAAATGATGTTATGTTATTTTTTTCAAATTTGCAGTAGATGTATTCCCTGAAGATGAATTTTGGCATAGAATATGTATTAGTGTACACAACTGGGATGAATTGCAATTTAGCCCTGGTCCTCATAACTTGGCAGCCATGATTGACCAGCTGAATCTTTTGAGCTTTAAATTCTCAACATTTATGTACATCTCTGGAAATATGTACCCATGTTATGTCTGTCTCCTCTGTAGCTTTATCTCTGTTTATTTCACACCTTACTATTACAGCACCACTTTATTGCTATCTCCCACAGAATTCTGTAATTTATAGTTTTGTGAGATATATCTAATTCGTCAAACTACAAATCCCAAGATTCTACAGATTTCAACCATGGCAGTTAAAGTGGTATCAAAGTTCTATAACTTCAGCATGAAGGAGACACATGAAACTTGTAAGGAAACCTTAGGTGTCTACACATTTGAGGTGTTTTGTTTTGTTTTGTTTTTAAAATGATCAATCAAAAACTAGCTGGTTTTTAAGTTATTAATATATATTTGGAGCCTGTGCCATTGATGCCAGGACAGGATTTGAGCCCGATTTCTATCTAGGACGTTCATTTTTCTAGTGGGCTTTGAAAGAGCTCCAAATGGTGTTCCTTCTTCAAGACTTGAACCCTTCAGAGCGTTCAGAGACCAAGAGGAGAGCAGGACAGGTCGTGCTTCCATGTAAAGATGGAGAGAGGAAGGTAGACATAAGAAAAAGCACCAATTCAAAGAAAGAGCAGTGTGAGAGGAAAGGAAGGCTAGGAGAGAGAAAAATCAGAAAGAAAGAAAAAGAATGCTGGGTAGGTACAGGATTAATGGTTCTGCCAGTTTGGGTCCCAGTTCTGAAGGGAACATAGGTTATTACTGTAAGTAAGTAAATAAATGGTATGTTAGAGAGATGGCCAGAGAGAGAGTAGCAACCAGCCAATCCAGCAATAAGGTACTAAGATGTGGGATGAAAATAGTCAATATTTTCATCCTTACATGAAAGGGTGAATAATTTTTGCAGTTTTCTCTCAACTGTGGCAGAAGACAAATACAAGTTTACTTCAGTCAAAAAAGTAGATGTGTTCTGAGGCATGACTTTTTCACAGAAACTTTGGTACCGGGGCAGAAAGAACATGGAAAGAATAGGAAGAGATTCCCACACTGCAAAAAGAGGAAAGCAGTTCAGTAAGTTTCAGCAAACTTTTAATCCAGAACTAACAACATGCACATGTAAACTGAAACAAATAGCTCAAATAAGCCTTGCATGCATAAACAAAAACATTTCCCATCATCAAGAGACTACTGGAAATCTTCCTCCAAAATGCACCCTTGCCCCATTTTTCATTTTACCAGCTTCCACTTTTCATATGATTTCCATTTTGGTGGACCAACTTACAGATCAGTGCCTCTTTTTAAACACATAAGAGGGGAAAACTGGTAATACAGGCTTATCTGTTTCTCCTTTTTACATTTCATACATACTCAGTAAGAGATGCTTGAGGGAGCTGCTATTTATGTTGCCTGCTGCAGACAGACACAACCAACTACAGTGGGATTATCTGGAATAAAATCCCGCTTCCCCCATTTTAAGCTTCGTTGCATTGCTTATTGTAGATGTGCTGCTGCAGCTTGACATTGAAAATCTGTTTTTGCTATCCTCCTTCACTGTTCTCCCAGTGCTGATGCTGCTAAAAACCTTACAGCTAGACAGCAGATAGAGAAAAAGGGGTGGCTGGGCAGACTGAGGAGCTTCTGCTTCTTTGTCAAAAGCTTTGTTAACTGAGGTATGCCTATATTTCTAGGCAGTTTGGGCCTGGTATTTTAACATTTCCAAGTATTTCTGGAAACTATTCTGTGCAGTAATGTAAATGTGTTCTTTTGTGCAAAAAAAGTATAGCTTTTATGAAAAAAAAAATTTGGACGCTGGGGACTGCGGAACAGCGAGCTCACACTGCTCTGCATGGGGACAGACTTACCCGGCTGCCGGTAAGCTCCGTTTCAACACGTTTTCCCCCGTTTCCCCCTTCACGTGCGGAAAGGGCCTCAGACAGAGAGAAAGAGAGACTGTGTGTTTGTGTCCATTTGTTCATGTTTGAATCTCTACTAACGTATCATGATCATTGCTTAGAACATCCATAATGAGCATTGACACTAACGGGAGAATAATTGCCATAGCTCTGGAGCTGTAATGACATCAAATATTGGGCAAGAGAATCTTAATTCTTTAACGGTTTTACAGCAGTGTCCTGTTAATACAGAAGTCTTGACTCTTCTGATGAGAGCTACCACTTTGGAATCTGGTTCCTTAGGAGGCCCCATGAACTGGTTACTGTTTCTACAGCACACTCCTTTTTATGTGGAGAAACATCTATAACCTTTTCTTTCTCCTTTCACCACAACTCAAAGTATGTGATTTGAGTTTCATATCCTTTTATTTACCTTACTGGAACAATATTTTTCCAGTAGCCCGTGGTAAGTAGAAACAACACTCTGAAGTGTCATTCAGAATCTGCCTCCTTGTGAAGTAAGGCAAAGGCTCATCATTGTTGTTAGCATACGTGTAAGTGGAGCACATACCGTAGATCTCCTTCATGTTACATTGAGTTGTTCCCTGCTGCTTATTTCAATTTCAGTTGAAAAATAAATGTATTCACATGTTATGTGTGAACAGTGTGGCAGTAGTCTATGGAAATCAGACTATTATTAATGTCTGAGAATTATAGTATTTAACACAAAACCCTAATAACTAGCTAAGTCTGTCAACAACACATCAGAAAAAAAATGCTGCTGGAAGATTCTAACATCTGCTTTCTCTGATACAGTGTTAATGCACAAATGTATTTTTTCCTTCTGTCAACACTGAAACAGTTCTCCAGACACAAATGAGGGTCCTAATCAATGTTCATTTCAAAGATAACCTCAATTAATATGAAGGAATAAATATATGCCCGCCTGACAGCGCCTCTGGAAACATTATCATCATTACAGCTCTCAGCCCTGTAATATTAGACCAATACTAGACTTGGTCTGTAATACTAGGCCAAGGGTATGAATTATGCAGGCCTCCAAAAATTGTTGGATTGCACCTCTGGAGATTGCTCACCATTAGCTACACTGGCTAGGGGCTGCTCTGACAACAACTGCTGCTTGAAATTGAGGCCCTTTCTGCAGCACCCTGCCAACCTGCCAGGGGATGGGAGAAGAACAGGGCCACAACAATACTTCTGCATGGCATCATTGCAGTCCCATCTTTCTCCCGTCCCCAGGTGGCGCAATCATGGATTAAATCACTGATGGGTTTTCCCTGTCAATGACCCACGATCATGCCACCATCTCAACCCTACTTTTCCTGCAGAAACAATGGCTGCACTTCCTGCCCCCGCACAGCCTGAGAAGATATGTGGCTGCTCTGTAGAAAGAAGAAGTGTGATCATCACACTTCCTTCACTACGAAGCCAGCCAGTGCAGAGGGGAGGCTCCTGTCACACTCCCCTCCTGGCAGAGACGATGCTGGGATCCACACTGGAGGACTCAGTGAAAAAGGTAGGGTGCAGAAAGGGCCTAACTCATTGATGCACTTGTTATTAATTCACTATTTTTTTCCAGAGATTTCACCTGTTTAGATTCCCTTATTAAAACTGAAGTTAAAAATATGCCTTTAGTGAATCAGGTTGTCAGAATTCTTTAGGATTGGTGTGTCTGCCTCTATCACAAAGTAAAACAGGAAGTTTATTTCTTCAAGAGGAAAAATGCTAGAATTGCAGGAAATGTGTACATGGCTCTGTTGTTAGGTGTGCTATTCTGTGTGATTTGTTTAAGAAGGCAGACGTAAAGAAGGGTGGAAAGTTGTTTCTGGAGCTCAGGTCTGATATGTAGATTTGTGGAGCACAAGAGCTAGGTTTGGAAAAGAAGAAAAGTAATGAGGTTTGGAAAGAAATGGGGGGGTTGAAGGAATGATTTACTCATGTTCTTAAGCAGCCAGGCCCTTCCCCATGGCTGTATGCAAGAAATGTTTTCCTAGTAGGTGAGAGATGCATTGAGATGCATCAATAACTTCTCCTTTCCTAGCTTCTATGTGTCTTATAGTATAATATACAATTGCTATATAATATTATTCGGGGCTTTCAGAATAGTCTTTTAGGGCTAAAAACTTGAAAGGCAGGTTCCACCCATGGGCCTGTGTGAAAGTAAAGTGTTGGGAGTCTTTCCAATAGTGAATGTGCATTATGACTCTCTTCTCTATTGGCTATTATTCTGGATTGATTTCTATTGTAGATTATTGTATGATACAGAGTTATATTATTATTTGGGTGAGCTGAAATGAGTCCCCTGTAATCCTTTAGTGTATTTATCACACAGTGCCTATGTCTTGGATAATTAAGTGAAAGGTTTTCCCCCCAAAACTATCCCCCTTCATTTTCAGTTGGATTCTTTCCCCCTTCCCATTCTGTTATTTACCTAAGCCCTCCTAACCTCCTCCCCTTTCCTCTTACCCAGTCTCTTTTAATTATACAATTGAGGTAAGATAATTATAGAGAATAGTGGTCTTGTTCAAAACCTGATCATTAAAACTGAAGATATTTGGGACCCCCGGTTCCTGCAGGCAAAACCTTTTTGACTGGAGTGGAGAAACAGAAAGGATGCAGTGATTTTGTTCTGCAGAAAAATGTTTTGTATATGCCCAGAGACTGTCAGAACTTCAGATTAAGAACTCTTCACACTTGATTCACTGACTTGTGGTAGATCATTGCAGTCCGGCTGTAATAAATCAGTCCTTATTAACCTTCAACAAATAAGACATTTGAAGAGTGAGTGAAGTGTTTGTGTTGATGGGGTAGAAAGAAAACAAATGAGTGTCAAACTGAGTTGAAGAGTTTATGAGACTAGATCCCATGCTTTGTCATAGCCATTTCCAACCTGGTTGGCAGAAGCTAATTTTAAATGGTCAGAAAGAGCTCTTTTGAAGGAGCAGTAACAAAATGTACTCCCCTAAAGTCTATAGGGACAACCTCCATGCCAATCTCTATAAATCCCATGGCCTGGCCCTTCATTAATTGTTTAATCAATGATTCAATTAATGACAATCAAATGATTTAGGCAATCTCAATTATTGGTGTTTATGCTAGTGAATTAATTTGCCTATTTCTAATGGCTAACAATATGCAGTTAATTTTCAAAACTGAAGTTCTAAGCTGTGCCAACAACATCAGGAGGCTTGTATGATTCCCAGCCCTACTCTAGACAATGTTCTTGAGTATAGAATGTATACTGTTAAGTAAATTAACAGTAGATAATGGCTGTCGTTTACAGGATGCTGACCCTAGGAATCCAAACCATGCTCCGTTTACATGAATACTTCATATAGGCAGCAGCAGATGTAGCTACATATAGCAATGTTAGGCAAACTTGGATTATTTAGGGTTAACTATGCATTTTGTGAGGCCCTAAATACTATATCCTAAAGGCACCAGATCCCATCTGATCTTGGAAGCTCTGCAAGATCTGCTCTGGGTAATACTTGAATGTGAGACCACCAATGAATACCAGGAGCTATAAGCTATATTTCAGTGAGAGGAACTGACAAAACCACCTTCCAGTATTCCTTTCCTAAGAAAACCCCATGAAATTTATGGGTCACCATAAATCAACAGGCGACTTGAAGGCATTTACACACACAAATACATTTTGTGAGTGAAATGAATGTGCTTCTCCATTGCTGCATCCTGTGCTGCTTCAGTACTGTCCCAGTTTATTTCAGTGATAAGGAATACTAAGCCATGTATGAGAGGTCAGATCTGGATCTGACCAGTGCCTTAGAATCATAGAATCATGGAGCTAGGAGAGACCACAAAGGCCATCAAGCCCACCTCCCTGCCATGCAGGAATATACTTCAAAGCATTCCCAGCACATGGTCATCCAGCCTCTGTTTAAAAACCTCCAAAGAAGGAGACTCCACCACAGTCTGAGGCAGCATTCCACTGTCAAATTGCTCTTACTGTCAGGAAGGTCTTCCTAATGTTTAGATGAAATCTCTTTTCCTGACATTTGAAGCCATTGCTCCATATCCTAGTCTCTGGAGCAGCAGAAAACAGACTTGCTTCATCGTTCATGTGACATCCCTTCAAATATTTAAACATAGCTATAATGTCACCGCTTAACCTTCTCTTCTCCAGGCTAAAATACCCAGCTCCTTAAGCCTCTGTTCATATGGCATGGTTTCCAGGCCTTCTACCATTTTAGTCGCTGTCCAGCTTGCCAGTATCCTTCCTGAACAGTGGTGCTAAGAACTGGACACAATATTTTAGTATTCTGATCAAAGCATAATAAAGTGGTACTATCATTTATCTTCATCTGGTTACTGTACTCCTATTGATGTAGCCCAGAATAGCATTGGCCTTTTTTTTAGCTGCTTCATCACTCTACTGACTCCGACTTAAACCTTAAACTGTTCTTAAGAGCAATATGATTTTCAAAAATTAGCAGGTGCAACTTTTCTTGACACAGACATAATATCTGGAGGAGCAGAGGCTGCAGAACTTGACAAATTCTACAGAACTTGACAATCTGGGTTGAGTTATATTAGTTGCATTAGAAGAAATGCATTAATGTCTGTGTCCAGATTTGGTGATACCGTTAGACTGGCCTCTCCGGCTATTGCCAAAGATTCCCTATACTGAGGTTTCTTCTGTCTTATGTACCAGAATCGTATGGGATGGTATCATAGCAAAGTGGCAACCGTTTTAGCTTATAACATCAGACCCAACTCTTAGTTAATGTAAGATGTGTTTGATTTATGATGAGCAGCTGTTGTACATAGAGTACAAAATTTATCTATTTTGAACATTAATCTTCATTCTTATGTATAATTTCAAGCTGGTGTACATCTATAATATCACAAATAAATACAGCAATAAAATAAATTAAATCCTTGATAAACAAAACATACAGAGGTTAAAGTGCATTGACAAAAATATATTTTAACTTGATGATGAATGAACACTGTACTGTTGCCCCCAAGGGAATCTCTACGCATTCTGCCCACCTCCACCCGATCTTTCCTTTGCTCCCACATTATGTACCATGAAAAAAAGAATGTAAAGAAGAGTTTCAGCAGAAGATCCTGATGCATGGAAAAGCTATTTGTGAAGGTAAACTGAAGTATTTGGGTTCTAAGCTGTTTCAGAATTTAAATTGAAGGACTACATTGTGAATCTGGGCTAAAAAGCAAAGAGATAGTTGGTCAAAGTTTCTGCATATGGAATGAAGTTATCTGTATGCTTTATTATGGTGAAGACTGAGGAATAGAAATCTTTTGGTGTTTGTCTTCACACCACTTCATTTTTGCAATGGGATGGACACATGGAAAAGGTGGGATAAGCAAGTGGGTTTGTTCAGAAAATCTGAAGTACCATTGTGGCCAAGCCTGCTGGAAGTAAGCAAACTTCCGAAGAAGAGAAAATCGTCAGTGGGTTGAGACTTAGCAGTATCCCTGTAGCGGTAAACTTTCATTTTTCCTTTGTCTGCATTTGCCTGCATTTGTCAAATAAGTTGTCATAGAATGCAACAGTTGATAGATCATTCAGACCACATAATTTCTGTAATCGCTACATTAAAGCACAGAGACATTATTGAATCTTCTGGTTCCCAAAGTATTGATTTCTTTCTCCCCTTTGTAACTGTAACATAGCAATATCCTATGCCATTGGGTTAGGGATAAAATACTACAAGCAACTGTGACATCGCACCCAAACACACACCAGTGAAACTTCAGAATGACTTTCAGTAGAACTTTCTTGATGTTACATTCCTTTACTCAAAGTCCCCTAAATTAGCCAGTTAGAGTTGAATTGTTATTACCAGGTGTATTTCTTTGAGTTAATTTTGAATTCACTCTGAATTGCATAATGAAACACTGAATGAAGTTTGCAAGCTACTTAATTGGGTGCTGTGTTATGCCTAAAAATACATATGCAGCTTGCCATTTTTTCATACCTTATAATTAATTTAATTGTTTTTCTTTGGGGAAAATCATTAAAAAAAATCTAATTTCAAGGTGGCCAAAAGCAATGCAGAACTGTGATACAATAAAAATAGAACTAATGCAGCAAACAAGAAATCAGTTTTGTATTACGGTTTTGCATAATTGGGTAATGGGAACTCTCGGCATTTTCTGATAAGCAATGATGATGCAGAACAACATATTTGCATTTCCCGACATAATATTTCAATTGTATTTGCAAGCTATAAATGAAAAGATGCATTTCTGTATTTGCTGATATAGGTACTAAATATTACTCTTAGATTTTCTAATTATAAAATAATCTATAACATTTTAAATAATTGTATCTCCAGCTTGCTTTGGTACTTGGAATGTTACTTTTATTGTTTGTCTCTTTGGGGTCACTCTCTAAGAGTTACCACTAACATGTTTTTACAATGTTCCATTCCTTGTTGCCTTACCCATTACTTTTCATCTGCTCTTCTACTGCTTTTAAAAAAAAACCTCAACAATTTAGGATTGTGATAATGCTTGAAAGATTTTAAACTGCCTCTAAAAGCAACCTTAATAACTACCGTAACTTAGAAGTAACTAGAAAATGTTGCTTATTGTAAGTTAATATCGAAGGGCCTTTCCACACTACACTGTTATAGTGCTATTATTCCACTTTCACCGTCCTATGGAATCCTGGGGTTTGCAATTTTGAGAGGGGCCTTTAGAAGTCTCAGCCGGAGAGCTCTTTGGCCTCAATAAACTACAAACCCCAGGATTCCACAGGCTGTTGAAAGTGGAATAATAGCACTATAACAGTGTAGTGCAGAAAGGCACTAAAGAGTGATATCATTCCTATTTGTTACATTACCAAAAGAAGTGTACCATTATTGCAGCCTCATTATACCCACCCCAAGGACAACTGTGTCGCTTCACTCATAACTTCCAGCTGTTGCTTACTCTTATGCTCATCGGTTACTAGTCTGTTTCTGAGGTATGGTGGAAATTGTTTTAGAACACAGCTTCATCTGTTCCTTTTCGCATGTATTGAAAATCAAGGTGCTTCTGAACAGCTTCTCATTGTCTTCCAGTTTACACTTCAGCAATATGAATGGCTTTGTCTGTGCACAAACGTTTGTTAATGTCAGAGTACTTCAAATCTTCTGGCTTTTAAAATTTGGCTTTTGAAAAATCTTTCTGATTTACTCCTTTCACATAATAAAACTTAACAAGTGCCTACCTTTATCCCAATTCTGTGATGCATAGGTTTCTTTGTCGGCCGTCACTAAATAATATATAGTATATATACTTTCCTCACAGCTTTATTAGCTGCTGTTTCTTTTTGTCTCACCTTAGAGCAGCTGGGGGTTTGTTTGCACAGCTAGGAAGAAAGGGCAAGATAGAGAGGTCACAGGCGCTGGGTGCCAGTAAGGAATATCTGCAGTGTGAAGTAGGGAAAAGAGCAAAGAGGTGAAAATAAGGACTACTTCCTTATGCTTTGGGGTGTTTGAATGCGGAAATGTTTTGTACACTGAATGGGAGAAAACTGAATGAAGGCAGGAAGGCAGTAAAGACATTAAAAGGGCTAACAGCAAGAATTTATATAGGCCCTATAGGAAAGAAGTTTTGTTTTGGCAGAAATGGACTGGAGGAAAAAAAGAAATCAAAGTTTGTGTGTGTGTGTGTGAGAGAGAGAGAGAGAGAGAGAGAGAGAGAATTTATGGTACTAAGAAACCAGATTATAATCTACAGGCTTTCTAGTTTTACATTCCTATCTTTTTATGGTTTTTGCTGTTTAACTTAATTCACTCAAATGAAGTAGTTCACCTCTGGTATCAAATTAGCTAATTACCTCTGGTTTGCTCTCAGTTTATCCTTTCCAATATCGAAGGACAAATCATGGGTATCCTTTTGGATATGATAGGTCTACCGCTTCCTTCACCCCAGGTTGATGAACTTGTTAATCAATTTTACCTTTCCAGTTCTGTGTTTCATTCATGCAAAGTAATATGCAGCCTAGATATGCAGATCTATCTACAGTTGCGAGATAGCTGATTTGGGGAGAGTTTGCAGCTGGTTTATTCATATTACTGAAATGTTGTATCAGATACTGCTATCACTATTACTCACTACAGAAGTGAGTAAGAAATAGTCCATGGACTGCATATGTAGCTAGAGAGCTTGTGCCATTACTGTTGAATTTGGGTGACAGTGATGGTTTTTCAGTGTAGCTCCTGAACCTGGGCTGCTGTCCAAGCTGGTGTACTGCCTCTCTTTCTTCTTCTCAGTTCTAGCAACATTACCAGCTGCTTGATGCCACCCCAGCATTGGTCTGTCTAGCTCAGCGTTATCTACTGGCAGCTGCTTTCTACAGTTTCAGCTAAAGGTCCTTTCCTGCTGTAACTGGAGGTGTCAAAGGTTGAACCTTGTCCCTTTGCCATTTTCCCTTCTGAAACCACTTTTTGAGATGGGTTTTGAGATGGGTTTTTCAACATGCCGGTGCAGCCGGTGAGGCAAACTACACTGCTTTTCCCTTTTCTTTTTCTTTTGCTCTTCTCACTTGCTCAGCAAGTGATTCTGGGGGCAACTGTTTAGCTTGTCTGTTATACATAAGCACACACAGCTGCAGTAGGTTCAGCTAGGGTAGAGTCCCATTCTCTCCCAAGCCAAGCTTTATTGCATTGTTTACAGTAGACAGGCTGTTTGCAACCCAACATTGAAAATCTGTCTTTTTTCAGCCCTTCTTTACCATCTTTCTAATAGCAGTGCTGCAACACACCCATGCACACACGCACCCCTCTTCCAGTGGAGACGGGATCTTATCTTTCTCCTGATTCTGTTAGTTAAGTTATTCTGTCTTAACATGACATAACTCCGTAGTTTTCATCCCAAAACAAAACCTAAATACAGAGACCTACAAAGGCTCATGTGCATCTTTTTTTTAAAAAAAAAAAAAATTGCTGTTTGCTCCAACTGTCTTCTCTTCTGTTAGATTTTAAAGGAAAATAGTTATTCTTTATATTATTCCATAGAGGGTCTTGTACGTTAGAAGTCATGAATACTCATAGTTAGAAAAAAACTATCCAGGTCACTATAAAAATACCCCTAATTCTAAAAAAGCCAAATATTGCACAGTTAAGGCATTTAATAAAACTATCAAACTGGTCAAAACTATCAAAGTCTTTGCAAACAATGTTTTTCTACTATTCTGGAAGTTCTTTATACTGCTTTGTGTCAATAATCAAGAACCTTAGCCAAATAGACAAGATGACATGATGACAAAGCAGCTTCACTGTTTTAAGAAAATAATGAAACCAGTTGATGGAGAGAGAATGCATAGTATTTCTATGCATGTGTTACAGGCAATTAATAAATGTTTGCAGTCTTCTATAAAAGATAACGGATGCTTTAAAAGATAAACTGATTCTTTGTTTTCCCAGAATGAAAAATAGTCAGACTTACAGACCTAATGGTGATTTTTCCCTAAGCTGAATAAAATAAGAAGTAGTGGAAAAAGTAATCTGCTAATTTATTCACTTATCTGTAGTATTTCCTATTTGGCTGATTGCAAGGAAGCTATGAAACCGTACAGATTGATGCAGAGAGTGTCTTGAAACTTAAAGATCAGTCATCTGTACACTTGACTGTTGTTCTTTCTGGCTAATATAGTTGTTAAGTCCACAATATGGAGGTATGTATGTTCCAAATAGCCTTGAGGTAGGGAAGATTTGGTCCGCCACGTGTCTTCAGCCACAACTCTCATGATCCCTTCCATTGGCCTTGCTTGCTGAGATGTATGGTATTCAAAATATCTGGAGGGCAAGAGGCTTATCACCCCTAATGTAGCAGAGGCAGCAGTGAGTTTAATAGGTCTTGTTTTCATGGAAATAATTTCAGGATCAAGCTACAGGTGCAGCTCTCAAAGAGAGTATACACAATGTGATAAATCAAGCATTGCTAAATAGTATGTGTATGTCTATCCTTGTGATTTTAAGTTGGAAGAATTGAAGTTAATGTGACCAGCAGGGGGAAGGGGAAATTAGTTTGAACTTAAGCTTGCATGTTTATAATATTAATAACTTCCAGTCAATGAAGGTTTAAAACCACTAGTCCAGTGGTTCTCAAACTGTGGGATGGGACTCTATGAAAGGATAAGATAGTTGCTCGGGGTGGACTTTTCAGCCTGAAAGCACAGCAAATCTGAGAAAGAAGTGCACATATATGCACTCTTGAGGATTGACTGGTCTCTGAAAAAGAGTGATGCAAAGCATCTTCCACAGTTGTGCCTTCCTCCAACTCAGGCATAGGAAAAATTGCCTTCCCTTTTTTAATGCTTTTCCCATTCACCTTCTCCAAAGATCCTGTCATTGGCACAGTACATTGGTACATTCAGTGAGTCTTGCTTTGAAAATATACCTAAAAGCAATGTTTGGGAAATCATAAACAATTTTCATTAATAATTACTGAATGGAGGAGGTACAGATATCAAATCTCTAGGGCTCTAATACAGGGCTACTCAAAGTGATGGTCTGTGGATCGATACCTGTCTATAAGTTATTGGCTGCCAGTCTGCATTGAGTTTCCAGGAAGGGTGGGGCAAGAAATATCAGCCTGCAAGTACTGCAAATATTACGAAGAAGGGCATGCCCCTTAGCAACCATGAGACAGCATCTGGGGTAGCAGGAGGTAAGTGAAGAGAGGAAGTAGAGAGTGCAAGAACCCAGGATTAAGATGGAGGGCACATGTGGCATGGGGGGTTTGTGGGAAAGAGAGATGTAGCATAGGGCACAAGGAACATGAGATGGAGCAAGAGCATAGTGTCCTCAGGTAGATGTAAAGGGAGTCACAGGGTAAAAAGTTTGAGAACCACTGCACTAGATTATTTTATTTACTTCAAACTTCTTGTTTATCTTGGTTGGACCAGTTTCTCTTCCCTTCTGTCCCATTGGACATAGGAAACAAATTACTTGGAGCTGGAATGTTTCAGCTCATTGCTGATGAAGATAAATCGTTATAAGATACTGGAAATACAATGTACTTGGCAGTGTACATAGGCCTTCTCATACATTAACTCTCGCTGACACATTATTCAACGTTGTATTTCTTGCTGATTAATATTTTGATCCAAAATGCTTCTACGGATTCTGTAGAATGCGTGCTTGTGGAGAAAAACCCAGTTTTTCTTGTTTTGAAATGATGTTTTGTTTTTAATCCAGATACTTCAGACTCCAGAAGGTTTTCTTCAGAGTAATGCATGCTGTTCTGTCACACCGTCTCCTTTTTAATTCAATTATTTACCCTTCTATTGCTGTAGTAAATGTGTTTGGACTGAATTGTAAGTACATGTAATAAGTAAACCATGAAACAAAGCTGAGTATTTGTATCTTGTTCACCCTGTCTTGTGTTAAGTTGACATATATCATTACTACCATCTCCATTTGTTGCAAAATTTATTGTAACAGCTGTAATTAAGCACTAGAAATGAAATATTTAATCTTCCCTCCACATGCACATCTACCTTTCTTGTATTTTTTATTCTGGTGCTATCACTCTCTGGCACAACAATCCTTATTCTGATGAGGGAGGACCTGGGATGTTCTATTCTAAATGCTTATTTAAATATGTTTTTGACATGACGTAACTTGGGGTTGTCCCTTTTACTGAACTAGACCATTGTCCCATGTAGCCCGGGGGTGAAGAACTTTTGGCAGTTTTAGATTGCAAGTCCAGCGGTCCTGTTTGTTGGCCTTGATGGACAGAGTTGATGCTTTATTGACCTTGACAGATACAGCTTTAGATCTCCATATATTTTGGTGGTCCACCCTGACTAGTACTAGATATCCAGCTAGCCCTAGGTTTGCTGTTTGAGATACTATTAATGAAAAAAAAAAAGTTACAGATGGCCACAAACATTTGTAGAGATATTGAATTCCTTATCATTCTGTCAATAGATGTGAAGAAGCATTTAGTAAAATGAAACGTTTTGATGTTGACTTTTCTAGTGTTATAGTTGTGTTTGTTGTAGCCAGGAAGACAACAAAGAGTCTTGTGGTGTCTGAAAGACTAACAAGTTTTATTTGGCATATGTTTTTGTGTATTTCACCTGCTACATCAGGTACAAAAAGTATGCCTTATACATGTGCCTTTGCTCCCCCCTCCCAAGCAGGCACAACAAGTTCAGAGAGAGAATGAGAATACTAAGTCTTTACAAAATTATTTTCAGTGGCCTAGATTTTGTTGGACTTTTGGACCATATTAGCATAGAATCTGGCTATAGCTATTGTATTTTGCCTGGTCACTTTAGTCAGTTGAACTTGCTTTGCACAGGACAGAAAATCAGTGGAGAGTGAATTGGGTTACCAATTATCAGGCACTGCACTTACAAGATCTTATTTCTGAGGTAAGGTGAAAGGTAAACTTTGAGTTGCTATGAATCAGTCTCTCAAAGATTAATAAGAAACATGACACTTGGCTGGTGTTGCCACAGTTGGTTTTCTATCTCTTTTGCTTCTAAAGGGAGGCAAAAGAGTAATATATCATCCAACTGAGTTCAGGAGATTTGCTATTCTCATCTGATCATGTAAGAGCGTAATTATTACTGTGTATTTGTGTTAGCAGGTTGAGGGGGGGATGTTTGTTGAATTGCAAGCCATGCAGGGCCTTTAAATAAAATGGGGAGAAAAAAAATGATTTATATAGTTCTGTAATAGCTTTCAAAGAGTACAAGGAGAAGTTTCAAACCCTGGAACTGCCTGGAGCATACCTGATAGGTGGATAGATTAATGTTTTTTCTTGGTTTTAAGGACTAATCTGCATTACTGATGGAAGAGTAATCTCTAAATAAGATTTTCTGTGCCTGATTTTTTCGTCGTATTGCTCATTTAAGAATACATACATTGTAACAGAAAAACAAAAGTAAACTTTTACCAAACATACATTCCCCCAATGTGCCTTCCATTTGTCCTTTAACCATTCTGAATATAAAGTACATGTTACCGTTTTGTTCCTACAGTGTCACTGCCACAAAAAGAATAGTTCATTGAATTAAGTCAAACAAGAATGCTTTTTCTTGATTGAGACAGCTGATCTCTGTGTCACCCCTGCTGATATATGTAAAAAAAAGGCAAGCTGTAGTTTGATTTTCAAACAGTTTGGCTTTGAAACAGTTTGGCTCCCCTGTGGAATCTGTCATGGTGGGTAAGCTGCTCTGCTAGTGCAATCCTCCAGAGCTTTTCAAAGCGGCACAGAATCATAAGTTCAGTTTCAGCCCAAATTGTGTACATATTTGTTCTGCAATTTCTGCAATCCATCATGCCATAATTTACTTTGGAAATACAGATTCCTGTTGAAGTACTGTGCTAACGTAAAGACGAGACTCCTGGTGGTTTGCATAAAAAGAGTTGTGCAAACATGTACTTTCTCAGAGGTTGTGTCATTGTTGGTTGGTAATGCAGTCCCCACTTGCTTTTAACTTGGTAGTACAAAGCTGATTAGCCATTGTGGTTTAAGCTCATGGCTGGTGCACAACTGGGGGATCCTGTTTACCTGAGGAGAGATTCATTTGCTTTATTCTACCAGCAGTCTAACTAGTGAGATTCACTGATGCAACATAGGAAAGCAGGGATGGCAAGATAATACTTTACCAACAGTCCAGCTGGTGAGATCCGCCTGATGAATCTCCCTTAAAGTATTTGGTGATCTGGCTTACTGTTGGCGTCTCCCTTCTCATGGCCTCATATTTTTCCCATGCTATTTTTCCTGTAGTCCTGCATTTTGGCAATGAGACAGATTATAAGGTGCTATGATCAAGGACTTAAGTGAAGCCTGCAGGCCACATCACTTCAAACATGCAAAAAACCCCTTCAAATGTGGAGGTTTGCTTCTTTCCCCTCCTAATACACAGCCCCTATGATGGTCAAAAATTGGCCTGAATGGGAACTAGAAATAATGTTAGAGCACTTCCAATTCCCACACAACATGCTGATGTAACCCACTGGGGCTGAATGGGAGCAAAATTGCTCCCCATAGAGGTGCCCTTCCATGCCACATTTGAGAGGACCTCTTAGGTGAATTCAGTTATATGGTCCCAATCAGAACACTGGACATAAAAGATGTTTTAATGGGGGCCCAGGGCACCCCTTGCTATTACATCTTGAAGGGGCACTGTGGGTAGTTCTGACTATTGCTTGAAGATACCAACCAACCTGTGGTGTTTGAGGCCACAACTTAGATTATTGGATATGTGATAGAAAACAGTTACTTTTCCATCTTCTGGTACAGATGAAGGACTGAAGTTGCTTCTGTTCTGCAGACCCAGAAGGGTATCCCCCCCACTCCCAAGGGTAATGTTTGTGTGAGAGAAGCATTTTTCTTTGTGCTATTGTATTGTTCTGTGAAGGCTTAGCGTGTATAAAGCTATACAGTAATCCAGGAATTTTAATTTCTCCTCAGTGAGGCATCAGTCTTGTAAAAACAGGCATGTGATAAACTGCCCATGTTATCAGAGGGACAGACTGCTCTTGCTTGAGACTGTTGCTCCATTTTTGGTGTCAGCAGCTTTGCTGCCAGAAAATGTATCTGATACTGTTTAAGAATGTGTTTCTGTTCTTGTTGCTGCTGAATATAAACAAATGTTTGCTATCTAGCTTGAGAGTTAAATTTACATAAAGAGAATATCAGACTTGTCCAGCCTTGAAAATATGCTGCTATCCAATGAAAATAGAACATTGCCTCTACTATGGAAGGGTTGGTTTTTTTAAAATGCACATTGGCTTTAATCCAGAGTTTGCTTCCATCTGTGGAGAACATATTGTGACTAAAGTCCTGCATATTTCCACCAGAAGCAATGTAGGGGGCAAATTTCACTAATATGCCCTGAGGTCCTTTGGATGGAGGACTAGTTCAGGCAGGAGGATGTGGACATGCATGTGCAAAGAGGTCAGATCTTGGCCCATAAGTAGAAGGTTGTCTTGCATCCCCAGAGGACACATTTGCTGTCAAAGTTATAGTCCTTCAAAGGTAATGGAAACTCAAAAATAGAGGAAAATAAGTTTGTACCACATCCAGGTCACAAAACTGCAAACTTACCTAAAGTAAGACCAAGCATTTCTTAGATTCTTTAAACACAGACTTCACTAGGTGAACATCAGCCATTTGTATCCAAACTGAATTTCTCCTATAACTGAATTAACCTTCCTGAGCTGGGATTGGATATTTTAGTGTCTCTTTTTTCCGACTTCATGATTTGCTGCAGGATCCAGAAGGAACCAAACCTGCTATGTCAGCATTCTATGACATTGTCACAGGCATAGTTGTAAATGATGTCCCTAGGTGCCAGCCACTTTCCGTGCACACTTTTGCAGGGGAGCAAAAAAACAGCTGGGATCAAAATTATCTACACAGATCTATTAACCAGCTGGTGTTAATTACAACATATCAGAAATTCAGGTTAAAAAAAATTCTGACTGAACTTCAGATTTCTGTGACTTCCAAATCTTGCCTCAAGGGGCTTTTAACTAAATGTAGATTACACACTCTGTAGGTGATAGAGGTTAAGTGGCACCATAAGAGCCAATGTAAAATGAGTAGACATTGTCCTCTTAGTTGCTAGAAGAAAGACTTGTCTCAATGACTTTTAGAAGGTCCATTATTTTCAGAAAGTCCATTACATTCAGTATCTTGAAATTCTTATTTATGGTGATAATACCCTTTAAGCAAAATTGTATTTTTTACTCTCAGGAGAGGTTACTATGTGGCTTATCGGGTTGCTGAAAATGTGAACTAGACTTGGAGAGGTTGAAAACTCTTATTCTTCCTGGTTGAAACCATTTTCTTCTAGAATTATTTTTTAAAATAAATAACTATTAAATAATTGATTCATTTATTATTCTTGTTTAAAGTATGTTTTCTTTTTTGCCTTTTTGAAGTATATGCAAAAATTCTGGTTGGCTTTTGGGTCCTAAACTGAACAGAACTTACCTGACCTGACCTGAATCAATATGTTCCATTTTCTTTTGAAACAATTTGTTAACTCTTTTATAGAATGAAGATTGAAGAGTATATCCACAAAATAAATTTTGCTAGTTCCTATTTTCCAGGCAAATGATGTGTCCATCTGGGAAAATGTGTGAGACTAAGATAAGCAGCATAGCAGATGTGGCTACAGATAGCCACATGGAAGGCCCATAACAGATGTTGTAACTGGAACATGTATGGATTCACAGTGGGAAATGCACTTGTGAGTCACATGTAAGCAACTTGATTGGCAGGAAACCTGGGGGTTAAGTACAGCAAAGTATACTAAATATGGCAAACGTGTGAAAGGGAGGTATGATTTTCTTAGCATGAACCCTAGTTGACCATCCAATTGTGGGAATCTTCCTAATTAGTGGCTTAGTAATAGAGCGCTCCTGTGTTGTACTTTGTCCAATAGTCTCTCCAACCCTTGCCAGTTGGCAAGAGAAGAAGGAAGAATGATGGGATTTACATTTTCTTGCTCATCAGGCAGCTAGTGCCAAGCTTATTTGAAACTTTGCCAGACACTCCTGGAGTTGAGCGCAAGCACTGTGTTGCTTTGAATGGGTCAAACCAAATTTATTTCCTGGATAAAAGCCACTTTCATTTACCTACAACTCTTTTTAAAAGGAAGAAAGATCAACCTGGCTAATGTTTAAGCCATGATCAAAGTCAAGGAGATTTCTTGTGTGGATGCTGCATCTTCCTGCTAGAATACAATAATGAATACTTGACTTCAGTTGTCACTAAACAGAATGAAAGGGTGGGTATTTTGGCATTTCAGGTAGCTGAATCATATTTTCTGTTTATGAAGTCTGTCTTTGCACATTAGTAATTAATTTTGTTGTGTTACTGTGGAATTGCTAGGTTCTTTGACCTAGCTTCTTTTCTGCACACATTCTGACATGCCCGTCAAAGGCTGGTAGTAGGGATACTGTAAATCCAGAGTTGTAGGTACATTGTTCAGTCACTCTTCAAGCTCACTTTCACAGTGAAAGTGTTCCCCACATTCCTTGTTTGCTCCATGCTCTCCTCCTTACCTACCATGGGCACCTCCAACAATCATTCTGCGTGTGAGAAGCTGATGAAGTGTTCCAAAGAAAGAACTTTTCCCCAACAAGAGAAGAGAAATAGATGGCAAGAGAATTAATATAGTGAATAAGGGAGCAAGCAAACAAACAAGGAAAGGCAATATTGACAGGCTGTTACGCCTGTCTGAAATTTCTACAGTGACAGTAATGTTGGAGCAGTAGGATCCTCTTTGTGTGACTTCTTTCTTCGGCATTAATCTCATACCTAAAACCATCTCAGGAAAAAAAAGACAATGCCAAACTAGTTTTTCTTCTTAATGCTAAACAGGCACTGAATTTATATTCTGACAAAGTCATTATGGTAAACAGCCTGTTCAGCTCCCCATGTCAAACATGTGAAATAGTCCAAATTAGAAAGCCGTGAATATCCACACGTTGACAGACTCAATGGTAAAATTTAACCGTTTTCTTTTTTCTGGTTTACAGAGAAAAGCTCTTAATAAGGTAATATGCTGTTGTTCTTGTTCTTGTTGTGTGCCTTCATCTCATTTCTGACTTATGGCAACACTAAGGCGAACTGTCACAGGACTTCATTGGGGCTGGGAGGGTGTAATGCACCAGGGTCACCCGAGGGGTTTCCATGCCAGTCACTAGGATTATAGTCCAACACTCAAGCCACTACATCATGCTGTTTCTCTAGATACTTTTTATCTTTCTTAAATTTTTCTCTTCAAACTGTAAAGCTTCCATCTTTTCAAGCTAAAATTACACGCCTCGCTTCAGAGTAGCTAATTGTGTTGTGATAACAACTAGCACCGATTTTGGTTGAATAAGTGCCTTGCTTAGTGGCAGTACCTGAAGACAAAAAGGTCTCATACACTACAGTGACCTAATTGAGAGTCACGAAAGTTCCTGTTGATGCAGATATAGGGATGTGGTTACATCTAAACCAGTGTGCCCATACTAACAGGTACAACTGCATCACCGCTCTTGTATAGTCACTGCTGAGAAGCAGCCCTCATGAGTGTGGTCACATATGGTCAGATATTCAGCACAGCTACATCCACTGCCCTAGTACACACAGATTGGGTTCAATTTTGATTTGTTCTGATTTGGACAATGTGGACCTGGCCTATATCACTCCGTTTTACCCAAGAACAAGTTACGTGATTTCAGTTAATTAGCGAAGCTTGGATACCTTTATTCTGGAAGATTAATCTCTAAGGTTTCTATAATCTTCCCCTCTCCTTTCTTTTTTGTCTCTGAATAACAATGCTAAAGAGATTGAAAGCATTTATAAATGGCTAAGAATCATGATATACTTGGATATTTCATCTTACTACACATTCTCTGTGAGAGTGTCATGCATTGAAATGCAAGGCATGGGACTCTTGCAGAATTTGATCGATACCTCATGCAGCAATCATAATCAATAATGTTTTTCATTACTAACTTTAAAGAGAAATTTGCTGCCAAGATGTCCCATCACCACAAGTGTTTCAGATGTTGGCCTTGCTCATAATCCAGTAAATTAAACATTTGGGGAAACAAAATTTGGTCAAAACTGAACTTCAGAATGTGGTGCTTCGGCTGGATCAAGAACTGATGCATCCAGGGTTTTTTTAGGATACTGAAAAGTTTAATAAAACTGGCTGGAAATAATTGTGCCACCTGAGAAGTCTTAAAGGTTATACCCCCCCCCCTTTTTAAGTGTTACAGGCAATTGGATTGGAATTTGAAACCACACATTTTAAACCAATTGTTGCTTCAAAATTCTACATGTACAGGCACAAGACATTTTTCTAAGAAAGCCTCTGTTTCTGTGTATAAAGAAAGTCATGATTTATTCTGGTGTCAGTTTCATGTTATTGGTAGAAAGTGTGCTGTAGGGTCTTCCAAGTGAAAATAAAGTGAACAGAGGCCCGATGTGTGCTTGTAAGTGTGTGATCAACTAAAGGGAAAATGGCTGGGCTGGGACTAGTTATGAAAGCTGGAAGGAAGATAAAGAGTAAAGAAGACTTTCTGGACAAGAATGTTGTTGGGGAAAAAATAGGCACTGCTTGTTGTGAAGCAATTGGACTAGTAGAACAGCAAGAGTTTGAGGATATTGTTTTAAAAGTTTTTGCTGGATTTTTTTAAAGTAATCATAAGAACTGTACAAGTTACAGGTAACAGTTCAGGGTCCCGTTTTCTTCTTTGTTACGTGTTTGGCAAACATTTACCTTTTGAAATTCAAAGGATTGAGAGAAAGTATTTTAACAAAGGTGAATAAGAGGTAGGATAGACAGAAAATATAATGTTTCCTTCTATGTATCTCACTCTCCATTCCTGAATACAGCCAAGCCAGTCTGTTTTATATTGTGTTTTGAAATTATGATGTATCTGATGCACTTTTGGCAATTTTTCTTGGGAAATGTAATATTTATGTATAGTTTTTGAAAGATTTGTATTCACAATTCTTTACTTCTAGCTTTGTTTTGCTTGCTTGGATGAAAGTAGTGATGGATTTGTTCAACCCAGATGATATTTATGCCTTTTACTTCATTATATATAATCCACCTGTGTGAGATCTTAAGACCTGTGTAGACTTTATACTCTACTAGAGAGCTTATCAGCATCTCTGCAGGCTGCTTGATTTGAATTTTAAAACTGGGAACAGCTGAATTTGTGTTGCGCTTTTTTGAGTTTATGTGCAGAATTTCTCTGCCATTGGTGTGATAACTCAGGAATGGAGAGCAAGCTTGTAGACCGTTGTTTACAATGGCTGAACAGTTTCTGATACTATTCCAATTGCCAGTTACTTCTATTTATTTATTTTCCACTCCATTTTTATGAGGAGACATGGTAAGAAGTGGTAGAAATGCGTCTTGACATTTCGAGATGAGGGTACCAGGGATGTTCTCTTTTTCAAACAATATTGCTGCATCTAGAAACCTGACATGTGTATGTAGACCTGTTGAATATTTTAATGTCCTTGACAGTATTACTCTTATGTGAAAGATATCTGTGTCTGCAAGGACCTCAGTTAGCTGGGTCTGTTACAGTTAGGAATGCCATTTCTCCTGCAAATCCTAGTTGATGAACAGATCTGATAAACCTCTGAACTCCTCTTTCCATACATGCCTTCTTGGGAGATCTGGCTTTTCAAATGTTGTCTAGTCAACCATTACTCTATGACATTAGGTCTTACGTGTTGTGTGGGCTGAAACTGTAAAGACCATGTAGGTGCCTATTGTCACCATTAAATGATAAAACTTCCACATTGGCAGTAAGGTGTTTGGCAAATGCAGATAGGTCCAGGCATTGAAGTTGTGTGTGTTTTTTTTGTGCCTTCAAGTCACCTGACAACGTATGGCAACCCCATTAATTTCATCAGGTTTTCTTAGGCAAGGAATACATAGGAGATTTGGCCAGTTCCTTCCTTCCTCTAAAATATAGCCCACAGTACCTGGTATTTATTGGTGGTCTCCCATCCAAGTACAAACCAGGGTTGACCTGCTTAGCCTTTAAGAACAGACAGGATCTGGTATATTTAGGGTATTGAGTCTATGAAATATGTGGTAAACCTTCCATGTGTTGCTGTTTCTCAGGGGTGGTAACTTAATATGTAGATTTATCCTTAGTATCAGGGTTGAAGCTGTTGTTATTTGTTTAGCTAGGATTTTATTTTGCTTTCCAATGAGACAAGTGGCTGGAATTCAAGTAATCTTGCATGGAAGGTACATTCCAAGTTTTTCCTGAACAGTGGTGTTATGACAAATTTCAAAGGGAAGCAGGATGGTGGTATAGGTTGATGTTTAAGAAATAGAAATACTGTTTATCCACTCAGTATGCACAGCTTATCTTCAACCCTGCCCAAGATATATCCTATTAATGCATGAAGATTGTACAACATGAAAAAAAAAGTTTATGTGTGCTTAACTGCCAACGTACATGTACACACATATACTGATCAAAAACCTAACATGCCTATTGCAGAACTACTTTAATGATGGAATTTAGTTTGTTTACTCCTGCATGTGTTAGAACAGTCACTGAGGGATATAACATGGAGGTTAAAATTGAAATTAGTAGAACTTAGAAGGGAAACCTTTAACTTAGGACTAATTAATTTTAAGTTTGACAAATACATTTAGCTTTAACCTTTAATATATAGCTTCTTAGATAAGCTTTTAAGTGCTTTCCTTTAAATCACTACACCAAGATTTAACTGTGTGTAGTGCTTTGTAATTATTTGGCTGAAAAACTGGTATGACCTTTAAGGAGAGAATGCATATGCATAAATGAGCCTAATTTATTTAAATATTTTATACACAAACTATTAGGCAAGATAATATTTTACTTCAGGGAAAAATGAAGTGAAAGAGAACAGCTAATGACACAGCTTGCAGCTTCAGAATTCCATTATAAAGCATTATCACAGCATTAGTGGGCTGTAATTTGGTATTATTAAATCTGAGGTAAAGAAAACCTTTTATGTTTAAATGGTTAATTGTACGCACTCCCCCTTGAATTGGAGGTAAAAATTACTCTCTAATCCTTATTGCAAATTTGTTTTCCTTGCTTAGGAATAAAAATATTGTCCTATGATGAGGTCCAAGGGATTCTGTGGAATAATACAACTGTGATGTTTTTGAGTTTGCAAGACAAAAGCAGTGGGAAACTGCTCGACTTCAGTGTGTGTTCTTTCAGTGGCACCGAATGTCTTCCATATGTTCCCCCTCCTCCAATATTTCAAGTTTAGTTTACTAAGGGTATCAGAGTGTGTTAATGCAAATTGGTTTTATTATATTTTTGCACTGCATTTTAATTATTGTTTTAATGAAGTTTGTACACCACCTTGGAATTTCGTTAAGTAAGGGTGGCACATGGTATTTCAGTTAAGTAACTGACAATTAAAGAGAGTTCTAGCTGAAGGGCTATACAGACTGCTCATGTATATGAACCGAGGTTCTGTTTCTCGCATCTCCAGTTAAAGTATCTTGGGTAGCCGAGAGAAGAGGCTTTGGAGAACTGATAAAGCCTGAATAGACAAGACTGGTTAAGTGGTGATTGCACTTTATAAATCTTCATTTTACTGTCTTTTTTTGATAGCCCTCTCACAGAGTGAGGTGCTAACTGAAGGATTCATAATTCTCTCTAATCAAGTCAACTTTCCTGTTGGGTTTCACTGTCTCAAGGTTATTTCACTGTCCTCATCCAAGTATTTCTGGTTCATAACAGAGACATGGAATGTGAGTTTTTGCATTTTTTTTAAATGTCTGATGGTCCTCTGATTTGGAAGGTTGCCATAATTAGAAACAGTAGCTTGTCTTTCATTGCTTGAATGGATGCCAGAGTTCTTTGCCATGCTTAATTGTACAAAGATATGATGATTACATATTCCTTAAGGTTTTAGATGGCTGCACTCAACTAGAAGAACTTTTTCCCTCTGGTTGAAGAGAACTGGAGGGAAGAAGAGAACAGGCTTATTATCATGCCCGGTGACCTGTACATGCGATACAGCACAAAATTCCCACTTCTAAACAAAGACCATGTATTCAATTTCTGCGCATGAGTTCTCCTGTTACTTTTCTTGAGCTACTGTTACTGTTTCAATCAGAGGTGGAGAGCCTTCGTAGTTTTTTGAAGGGGATTACACTGACAATTTTAATTTAGCCAGTAGGAGAATGCAAAAAAGCTTTTATGTGCTAATGTGGGCACAGATCTCCATGGAAGTGTATGGATAATCCTGTTGTAAAATGTTTCATGAGTGCACCATATCCTGGTATGAAAGTATCCTGAGCTGCATATTTAGTGAGATGCATTCCCTTTTTTTATCCACATTAATTAAATTCAGGAAATTAAATATATGTGACCTTAAGAATCTGAAACCCAGTAATGAAAGGGCAGAAGTGTTAAAAAATATCTGGACTGATAAAATTAGATTCAGTGGAATTAATTAAGGATATAATATTCTGTCACTAAGCTATCTTGAATCTTTTGACCCATATGGCAATTTAATTTCAATACTGTTGATAAAGAAAAATTCCTCACTGTTAGACACTAATGCAACCTCACAGTGTTAACATTTCATGCTGGGCTCTCTTAGTGGCCCTCTCTGTTTAGGATTAGCAAGATGATTGTTGTCTTAGTATGACATTATCTGAGAGCACTCACATTTTTTATACTTGATTTCATTTTCTTAAGTTATCCTCTTCTGTCCCAGAGTCCAAGGGAGATTAAGGTACTTGACTGATATCAAGAATTTTAAATACAAGGGAGGAAGCTGTAGTGTTGAGTTTGCACAAAGTGGAAAACAGCATACCATGCAGAAAATAATTGGCTAAATTAAATTGTGTGTTGAAATTACTGGCTTTCTAATTTGTTAGGTGTCATTTAAAAAAACAAAACAAAAGTATATTAGAACAAGTGCTGATTCTTCCTGCTTTGTTTTCTCTTTAGCAGCAAAGTCATTTGCAAACTAGTGAAAAAGAAGGTTGGTTTAAGGTGATGCTACCTCCAGTAGAAATAAGTTGAAATCCATAATTGGAGTATGTCAGATGCCAGATTTGCTGCATCTGCCCCATCTTCGGTACCCATTTCAGATAATACCCAGACACCCACCAGAGTCTGATACAATCTGGAGTGGATACACAGTGGCCCCTACACCACACCAACATGTACAGAGAAAAGAGGGTGCCTGAGTAGCTTTCACAGTAAAACTGTTTCATGTATGAAATTATTTATAACTTAAAATCTCATTTTTTAAGGGTATCATGTACGTTGTCTATTGAGAAAGGTCTGCTGGTAGTTGAAGGAAGTTTTTAGTTCTAGGAGTGCCTGCTTACCTACAATTTCATTTCTCCAGATGAAATATGCATCACACAAACAAATCACATTAAGTCTTTCCCAACTTTGACTCTCCAGGTGTTGTTGGACTACAAATCCCATTATCCTGGACTGCTAGGATTATGCAGTGATGAGAATAGTAGACCCAGCAATCTCTGGGGAGCCGGGGTTGGTCCGTGCTGTCACTCTAAAGAGTTTTTTTTTATATAGTTGGATGTTAAAGATAAGGGACAAATATCTTTGGATGAAACAGCTGTGGTTGGGGAATAATAAAAATCAGAAATCCAAATAGGGCCATTCAGAGCATTCAGAAACTCCAACTAAAAACCCTCAGCTCCACAGAAAGATTGGCGGAATATTTACCGTGCTGAAAACTCATGATTAAGTTTGAAATGAGGAAGCAGACAACAGAAGCCAGCTGCAAGTACTTCGTTATGGACTGCTATCTGCAAATATCTCCCGTCCCGCACCTTTCATGATAGACATTTGGGTTTTCTCTGCTGATAAATTGCATGTTTGGCAGTATGACTACATTTCTTCAGTGAAAATTAGGGCCATTTGGCCTGATGTTTACATAGTGGTTACTGATAAATTAGGTGGAACCAAGAATTGAAAAGGGCTGGCTGGCAAAGTTTTTGGCTATGATATAATTTATGGAAGGGATAAAGGAGTACTGGGCAACTTTCCAGAAACATTGGCACCGTAATGCTGTGAAGATGGGGATTTAAGTTCTTGCGTCTTACTGCAAGCTAGCTCCTGAGTGGTTGTCATTCTTTCTTGTCCACGTGGCTTTTATGTGTTCTTTTTATTTGTTGTTGTTATGTGTCTTCAAATTGTCTCCAACTTACAGCAACCCTATCTTGCAGTTTTCTTGGCAAAATGTGTTAAGAGCAGGTTTGCATTGCCTTCCTTGGAGGCTGAGAGAATGTGACTTGCCCAAGGTCATCAGGCGGGTTTCCCTGGCCAAACAGGGATTCAAACCCCATTCCTCAGAGTCATAGTCTAACACTCAAACCAGTACACCACATCCATATGAGGTATGTAAAGCATTTATAACTTAGCCTGCCCTATATTTGAAAAGCCTTCAAAGAATATCTTTTGGTAATCTCAACGAATCTGAACAAATATTATATTCTCTGCTAAAGCTGCTGCTTGTTTAAAACAAAACAGCATGTTTCATGGACAACAAATTGTATAATGTGTCTTTTAGGGATGGGGATCGATTCATATGTAAAAATAATTTCAACTGCCAATATTTTATTCTTTATAGAGAAATGTAATAAACTGTGGAGAAAGCTAGGTTAACACATTTCACCGTGAAATGACAGAGCTCCAAGGGCTCTCATCCCATTTGGAAAGCATTACATCTTGCATATTCCTGATCTGTACTCTTAAAGTATCAGGAATGCTGCACTGATTACCCTTTCTTAGCCCTTGCTGTCACCTGAATCTGAAAGAAGAAAGGGAATTCTCCTCCCATGGACCACTACTTTCTGTTAATTAAGGGACAGGTCATTTCCTTGTACTGTACTCCTCTGAACAAAGACTACGTGGGGTAGAACTCTTAAAAAGTAAGAGTAGCTTTTCCAGGTAAATTTTGTCACTGTTTTTTCCTCTGCCACCAAGTGAGATGTCATGCGTGTCAACAACATTTTACTGCGTTTGACTGTAGTCAGTCAGTTCTCTCTGCAGTGCCAGTGAAATATTTTTAAAAATTTTATTTTATTAATTTTAAAACAAAACAAGGTTATACAAAACACATTTTTTTTAAATTAATAATCAAGTGAAAGGAATGAAATATTTCAGGTTTATCAAATCGTGATAATAGCAAAATATGTAAAAATTTTAATAGGTATAAAAATAATTGGACTTTTAGTTGGAAATCAGCCCATGACCTGTAACATTTATCATTGTCATTACAGTAATGTTTCATACTTTATCAAAATTTCCTTT